>CACRXK020000577.1:0-75649 GCA_902702795.2 Paramuricea clavata
AAACCTCTGAATGGGTTATTCCAGAAAACATCCATACCACCCCCACAGAGGAAATTGGAAGTTAACTCCCCTACCCCCTTCGGATGTCCTAATACATTGACAATTATCAGAAACAATTTTTTCTCCCCTCCCCCTCCGAACGGCAGAAGTTTCCTCTGTGTGGGGAGTGTGGATCTTTTCTGGAACGACCCAATGCTTATATTCATTCAATAGCATTTTTGATGGGCTGAGCTGTTGGAATCCCCTTTGCTGCATTAAAAAATACCTGTCCAAAAATAAGTTTATGGGCTCACACAGAGGGATTTAACCCATTGAGTTGCATTGCACCCCGATGCACCCTACTTTGGTATTTTACTCTGTCTAACGCCAGACGATTTTACTCGTCAAGGGGAGAGCGCTGGCGATTAATGGGTTAAATCTGGGAGATGGCTTTATATTCAGAATTTCTTGTGGTGCAATTCTACACAGGAGGGCTTATATTTGGGGTCTGTCATTGGGGCTTAGGTTTATGGTCATTGCTTGATTGCAATGGGTATTGAATCATTTGAATGGTTTGAACTTGATATCTTTAATGGCCTTTAATTGGCCCAGCATATTCAGTAAAACAATTTAATTTAATTTTCACCTGCCTGTTGTAGTCGTAGAAGTGATAAATAATGTAACTATACACAGTCATTATATATAACTGCTACAAGAACCGCTGGCAAGGCTATATATATCACTCAAAGTTTGTCAGGGAAAATTTGTTTATATCTCTATAATACTATAAAAGCCTGTAGTGCTATAAAATAAATATACAGTAAGTGCACAGTGAGGATTTTGACATTATAACCAGGTTTTAAAACCCCATGGCTATGAAAACACAGAGACTAGTGGTATTAAAATCAATGGGGTTTACAGGATTCCCAACCATTTTCCTGTGGTTTGTGCTTCGTACATTTCTTAAATTTTTTTCTGTCGAGTTTAATATAAAAGCAAGCAGACACAGCAAGCTAGAATCTAGAAATATTCAAATAACTGTATAAAATCTTACCGGTGAATAAAAATATATTCTTCTCGTTCTTGTTTGGACTTTGGAGAATTCTCACACATACGAGCGGCGTAAAAATGCTGTATCCGTTGTAAATCAAGCAAATTGGAAGAAAAATATCACGATTTTCAGTGAGATTTTCTTCTCAAAAACAAATTTTTTAGGCTCAAACCAGGGGGGTGAAGTACATCGTCGAAAGCTTAGGATCGCGGTTGGGACAGTGGTAGTTGCCATGAATTTAGGGACCAGTAGTCATGGCAATGGCGTCAGATCCGCCATGTTTTTGGCGACACTTTTTTATCCCGAGCAGGTCCTCCAGTAATATAGTATAGCTCAGTGGAATTTCCACGCCACAGGAGTCTGGGACTAGCCAAAATGCCCTTATAAATCCGCCATTTTGTGGAGACAAAATTTTTACTGAGAAGAGATAGGAGCACGCATTCTATGTCTATTATTTCTATGGATTAGATTTACATTCCAATCTGGCTAGTATAATTACTGTTGAGATTACAACCAAATTTCAGTCTGGTTAGGATATTACAACTGTTAAGATTAGATTCAAATTGCAATCTGGCTAGTATAAGAACTACTGAGATTAGAATTAAATTCCATTCTAATCTGGCTAGTATAAGAACTGTTGAGATTATAATCAAATTCCAATCTGGCTACTATAAGAACTCTTGAGTTTATACTCAAATTCCAATCTGCCTATAGTATAAGTTCTACTGAGATTAGATTTACATTCCAATCTGGATAGTATTAATTAAACTTTTGAGATAAGAATTACATTCCGATCAGGCTAGTATTAGACCTGTTGAGATTATAATCAAATTTCAATCTGGCCATAGTATAAGAACTACTGAGATTAGATTTACATTCCAATGTGGCTAGTATAAGAACTACTGAGATTAGAATTAAATTCCAATCTGGCTAGTATAAGAACTGTTGAGATTAGATTTACATTCCAACCTGGCTAGTATCAGAACTGTTGAGTTTATAATCAAATTCCAATCAGGCTATAGCATAGGAACTATTTAGATTAAGTTTACATTCCAATCTGGCTCGATCATTGTATTAAAACCGTTGAGATTAGAATTACATTCCAATCTGGCTAGTATAAGAACTTCTGAGATTAGAATTAAATTCCAATCTGGCTAGTATATGAACTGTTGAGATGAGATTTACATTCCAATCTGGCTGGTATAAGAACTACTGAGATTAGATCGATTGACATTCCAATCTGCATAGTATAAGAACTGTTCAGATTAGAATCAATTTCCAATCTGTTTATGATACTAGAATAGGTAAGATTAGAATCAAATTGCAATCTGGCTAGTAAAAAAACTACTGAGATTAGAATTAAATTCTATTCTAATCTGGCTAGTATAAGAACTATTGAGATTAAAATCAAATTCCAATCTGGGTAGTATAAGAATTACCGATCGACAACAGATTTTCATTCCAATCGGGATAGTATAAAACCTACTGAGATTAGTATTAAATTCCAATCTGGCTAGTATAAGAATTTTAACTGTTGAGATTAGAATCAAATTCCAGCTGGCTGGTGTAAGAACTATTGAGACTAGTTTACATTCCGATCTGGCTTGTATAGGAATTGTTGGAATTATAATCAAATTCCATTCTGGGTAGTAAGGGAACTACTGAGATTAGAACTAAATTCCAATCTGGCTAGTATAAAACTTTTGAGTTGATAATCAAATTCCAATCTGGCCATAGTATAGGATCTACTGAGATTAGATTTACATTCCAATCTGGCTGGTATAACAACTTGCTTCTGAGATTAGATTTACATTCCCATCTGGCTGGTATAAGAACTACTGAGATAAGATTTACATTCCAATCTGGCTAGCATAAGAACTACTCTAAGATTAGAACTAAATTCCTATGTGGCTAGTATAAAACTGTTGAGTTTATAATCAAATTCCAATCTGGCTATAGTAAAGGAACTACTGAGATTAAATTTACATTCCAATCTGGCTAGTATAAGAACTACTGAGGTTAGAATTAGATTCCAATCTGGCTAGTAGATGAGCTGTTGGGATTAAACTTACATTCTAATCTGGCTGGTAAAAAAACTACGAGATTAGATTTAATTTCCAATCTGGCTAGTTAAAGAACTGTTGAAATTAGAATCAATTTCCAATCTGGTTAGGATATTAGAACAGTTAGATTCAAATTGCCATCTTGCTACTATAAGAGCTACTGAGATTAGAATTAAAGTTTACTTTAATCTGGCTAGTACAAGAACTGTTGAGATTAGGATAAAATTCCAATCTGGGTAGTAAAAGAATTGCTGAGTTTAGATTTACATTCCAATCTGGCTAGTATTAAAACTGTTGATATTAGAATTTCATTCCAATCTGGCTAATATAAGAACTATTGAGATTAGAATTAAATTTCAATCTGGCTGGTATATGAATTTTAGCTGTTGAGATTAGAATTACATTCCAATCTGGCTCGCTTAAGAACTATTGAGATTAGACTTACATTCCAATCTGGCTAGTGTAAGAACTGTTGAGATTCTAAACAAATTCCAATTTGGCTAGTATAAGAACCATGCATTGAGATTAGAACCAAATTCCGGTTCGGCTAGTGTAAGAACTGTTCAGTTTATAATCAAATTCCAATATGGCTATAGTAAAGGATCTACTGAGACTAATCTCAGTAGATCCTTTACTATAGCCATATTGGAATTTGATTATAAACTGAACAGTTCTTACACTAGCCAAACCGGAATTTGGTTCTAATCTCAATCTGCAATCTTGGACAAAACCCTTGAGACCATTTCAGCTAATATTACAAAGTTATTGAACATTGACAAAACAAACTTTGTCCCCCCCCCTCCCCCCAGTTCAATGTTGTGAACAACGCCAAAAGAACTTTTGGTAATATACCATGATACAAGCTCAACATTGAGTTGGGGAGCGGGGGTTTAAGAATGGCAACATGATTCAACATGGAGTTTATCATAAAAATACGCGAATTCTTTATGGGGGGAAAATAGTCTCAACCAGTTATGTCCAAGATTGTGGCTCATAGTATTAAAACTGTTGAGATTAGTATTACATTCCAATCTGGCTGGTATAAGAACTACTCAGATTAGAAATAAATTCCAATCTGGCTAGTATATGAACTGTTGAGATTAGATTTCCATTCCAATCTGGTTGGTATAAGACCTACTGAGATTAGATTTACATTCCCAATCTGGTTAGAATAAGAACAACTGAGATTAGAAGCAAATTCCAATCTGGAAATTATAAGAAATTCTGAGATTAGAACGAAATTCCAATCTGGCTAGTATAAGAACTGTTGAGATTATAATCAAATTCCATTCTGGCTAGTGTAAAAACTACTGGAATTAGAACTAAATTCCAATCTGGCTAGTATAAGATCTGTTGAGTATATAATCAAATTCCAATGTGGGTATTGTATAGGAACTACTGAGATTAGATTTACATTCCATTCTGGCTCATTGTATTAAAACTGTTAAGATTAGGTCTACATTCCAATCTGGGTGGTATAAGAACTGTTGAGATTAGAATAAATTTCCAATGTGTTCATGATATTAGAACAGTTGAGATTTAGAAGCAAATTGCAATCTGGCTAGTATAAGTACTACTAAGATTAGAATTAAATTCTATTCTAATCTGGAAAGTATAAGAACTGTTGAGATTTTGATCAAATTCCAGTAAGGGATTAGTAAAAGAATAACTGAGATTAGATTAACATTCCAATCTGGCTAGTATAGGGACTACTGAGGTTAGAATTAAATTCCAATCTGGCTAGTAGATGAACTGTTGAGATTAGATTTACATTCCAATCTGGCTGGTAAAAGAACTAATAGATTAGATTTAATTTCCAATCTATCTAGTTAAAGAACTGTTGAAATTAGAATCAATTTCCAATCTGGTTAGGATATTAGAACAGTTGAGATTAGAATCAAATTGCAATCTGGCTAGTATAAGAGCTACTGAAATTAGAATTAAAATCTACTCTAATCTGGCTAGTATAAGAACTGTTGAGATTATGATCAATTTCCAATATGGGCAGTAAAAGAATTGCTGAATTTTGATTTACATTCCAATCTGGCTACTATTGAAACTGTTGAGATTAGAATTTCATTCCAATCTGGCTAGTGTGAGGACTGCTGAGATTAGAATTAAATTCCAATCTGGCTGGTATATGAATTTTAGCTGTTGAGATTAGAATCAAATTCCAATCTGGCTGGTATAAGAACTATTGAGTTTAGATCTACATTCCAATCTGGCCAGTATAAGAACTGTTGAGATTCTAAACAAGTTCCAATCTGGCTAGTATAAGAACCATTGAGATTAGAACCAAATTCCTGTCTGGCTAGTGTAAGAACTGTTCAGTTTATAACCAAATTCCAATATGGCTATCGTAAAGGATCTACTGAGATTAGATTTACATTCCAACCTGGCTCATAGTATTAAAACTGTTGAGATTAGTATTACATTCCAATCTGGCTAGTATAAGAACTACTGAGATTAGAAATAGATTCCAATCTGGCTAGTTTATGAACTGTTGAGATAAGATTTACATTCCAATATGGCTAGTATAGGAACTCTTGGGATTATAATCAAATTCCATTCTGTGTAGTGAAGGAACTACTGAGATTAGGACTAAATTCCAATCTGGCTAGTATAAAACATTTGAGTTTATAATGAAATTCCAATCAGGCTATAGTATAGGATATACTGAGATTAGATTTACATTCCAATCTGGCTAGTATAAGAACTACTGAGATTAGTATTAAATTCCAATCTGGATAGTATAAGAATTTTAACTGTTCAGATTAGAATCAAATTCCAATCTGTCTGGTATAAGAACTATTGACATTAGATTTACATTCCAATATGGCTAGTATAGGAACTGTTGAGACTATAATCAAATTCCAATCTGGCTAGTACAAGAACTACTGAGATTAGAACTAAATTGCAATCTGGTTAGTATAAAACATTTGAGTTTATAATCAAACTCCAATCAGGCTATAGTATAGGATATAGTGAGGTTAGATTTACATTCCCATCTGGCTGGTATACGAACTACTGAGATTAGATCTACATTTCAATCTGGCTAGTAGAAGAACTACTCTGAGACTAGAACTAAATTCCTATGTGGCTAGTATAAAACTGTTGAGTTTATAATCAAATTCGAATCTGGCTATAGTATAGGAACTATTGAGATTAAATTTACATTCCAATCTGGCTCATTGTATTAATACTGTTGAGAGTAGAATCACATGCCAATCTGGCTAGTATAAGGACTACTGAGGTTAGAATTTAATTCCAATCTGGCTAGTAGATGAACTGATGAGATTAGATTTACATTCCAATCTGGCTGGTAAAAGAACTAAGAGATTAGATTTAATTTCCAATCTGGCTAGTTAAAGAACTGTTGAAACTAGAAACAATTTCCAATCTGGTTAGGATATTAGAACAGTTGAGATTAGAATCAAATTGCAATCTTGCTTGTGTGAGAGCTACTGAGATTAGAATTAAAATCTACTCTAATCTGGCTGGTATAAGAACTGTTGAGATTATAATCAAATTCCAATCTGGGTAGTAAAAGAATTGCTGAGTTTAGATTCACATTCCAATCTGGCTGGTATTAAAACTGTTGAGATTTGAATTTCATTCCAATCTGGCTAGTATAAGAACTACTGAGATTAGAATGAAATTCCAATCTAGCTGGTATATGAATTTTAGCTGTTGAGATTAGAATCAAATTCCAATCTGGCTGGTATAAGAGCTTTTGAGATTTGAACTAAATGTCAACCTGGCAAGTTTAGGATCTGTAGAGTATATAATCAAATTCCAATGCGGCTATTGTATAGTAGCTACTGAGATTAGATTCATATTCCACTCTGGCTGATTGTATTAAAACTGTTGGGATTAGAATTGCATTACAATCTGGCTCATTGTATTAAACTTGTTGAGATTTGAATTACGTTCCAATCTGGCTAGTATAAGAACTACTGAGGTTAGAATTAAATTCCAATCTTGGTAGCATATGAGCTGTGGAGATTAGATTTACACTCCAATCTGGCTGGCATAAGAACTGTTGAAATTATAATCAAATTCCAATCTGGGTGGGAATATCAGAACTGTTGAGATCAGAATAAAATTGCAATCTGGCTAGTATAAGAACTGCCGAGGTTAGAATTAAATTCTATTCTAATCTGGCTAGTACAAGAACTGTTGAGATTATAATCAAATTCCAATCTGGGTAGCTTAAGAACTACTGAGATTAGATTTACATTCCAATCTGGTTAATATTAAAACTGGTGGATTAGAATTACATTCCAATTTGGCTAGTATAAAAACTACTGAGATTAGAATTAAATTCCAATCTGGCTAGTGTAAGAACTGTTGAGTTTATAATCAAATTCGAATCTGTCAGGTATAAGAGCTATTGAAATTACATTTACATTCCGAGTTGGCTCATTTTATTAAAACTGTTGAGATTAGAGTTACATTCCATTCTGGCTAGTATAAGAACTACTGAGATTAGAAATAAATTCCAATCTGGCAAGTATAAGAAATACTGAGATTAGAACTAAATTCCAATGTGGCTAGTATAAGATCTGTTGAGATTATAATCAAATTTCGTTCTGGCTATTATAAGAACTACTGAGATTGGAGCTAAATTCCAATCTGGCTAGTATAAGAACTGTTGAGATTATAATCAAATTCCATTCTAGCTAGTACAAGAACTACTGAGATTAGAACTAAATTCCAATCTGGCTAGTATATAATCAAATTCCAATGTGGCTATTGTATAGGAACTACTGAGATTAGATATATATTCCAATCTGGCTCATTGTATTAAAACTGTTGAGATTCGATTTAAATTCCAATCTGGGTAGTATAAGAACTGTTAAGATTAGAATCGATTTCCAATCTAGTTAGGATATTAGAATAGTAGAGATTAGAATCAAATTGCAATGTTGCTAGTATAAGAACTACTAAAATTAGAATTAAATTCTACTTTAATCTGGCTAAAATAAGAACTGTTGGGATTATGATCAAATTCCAATCTGGGTACTAAAAGAATTACTGAGAATAGATTTACAATCCAATGTCGCTAGTATTAAGGCTGTTCAGATTGGAGTTTATTCCAATCTGTCTTGTATAAGAACTACTGAGCTTAGAATTAAATTCCAATCTGGCCGGTATATGAATTTTAGCTGTTGAGATTAGAATCAAATTCCAATCTGGCTGGTATAAGAGCTTTTGAGATTTGAACTAAATGTCAACCTGGCAACTTTAGGATCTGTAGAGTATATAATCAAATTCCAATGCGGCTATTGTATAGTAGCTACTGAGATTAGTTTCATATTCCACTCTGGCTGATTGTATTAAAACTGTTGGGATTAGAATTGCATTACAAACTGGCTCATTGTATTAAACTTGTTGAGATTTGAATTACGTACCAATCTGGCTAGTATAAGAACTACTGAGGTTAGAATTAAATTCCAATCTTGGTAGCATATGAGCTGTGGAGATTAGATTTACACTCCAATCTGGCTGGCATAAGAACTGCTGAGATTAGACTTACTTTCCAATCTGGCTAGTATAAGAACTGTTGAGATTAGAATCAATTTCCAATCTGGCTAGGATATTAGAACAGTCGAGATTAGAATAAAATTGCAATCTGGCTGGTATAAGAATCGCTGAGATTTGAACTAAATGTAAATCTGGATAGTATAGGATCTGTAGAGTATATAATCAAATTCCAATGCGGTTATTGTATAGGAGCTACTGAGATTAGATTCATATTCCACTCTGGCTGATTGTATTAAAACTGTTGAGATTAGAATTACATTACAAACTGGCTCATTGTATTAAACCTGTTGAGATTAGAATTACGTTCCAATCTGGCTAGTCTAAGAACTACTGAGGTTAGAATTAAATTCCAATCTGAGTAGTATATGAGCTGTTGAGATTAGATTCACATTCCAGTCTGGCTGGTAAAAGAACTACTGAGATTAGATTTTCATTCCAAACTGGCTAGTATAGGAACTTTTGAGATTAGAATCAATTTCCTCTCTTGTTAGGATATTAGAAGAGTTGAGATTAGAATCAAATACCAATCTGGCTAGTATAAAAACAACGGAGTTTAGAATTAAATTCTATTCTAATCGGGGTACTACTAGACATGTTGAGATTATAATCAAATTGCAATCTGGGTAGTATAAGGATTACTGAGACTAGATTGACATTCCAATCTGGCTAGTACTAAAACTGGTGAGATTAGAATTTTATTCCAATCTGGCTAGTATAAGAACTACTGAGGTTAGAATTAAATTCTAATCTGGCTAGTATCAGAACTGTTGAGATTAGATTTACATTCCAATCTGGCTGGCATAAGAACTACTGAGATTAGGTTTACATTCCAATCTGCCTAGTATAAGAACTGTTGAAATTATAATCAAATTCCAATCTGGGTGGGAATATCAGAACTATTGAGATTAGAATAAAACTGCAATCTGGCTAGTATAAGAACTGCCGAGGTTAGAATTAAATTCTATTCTAATCTGGCTAGTACAAGAACTGTTGAGATTATAATCAAATTCCAATCTGGGTAGCTTAAGAACTACTGAGATTAGATTTACATTCCAATCTGGTTAATATTAAAACTGTTGGGATTAGAATTACATTCCAATTTGGCTAGTATAAGAACTACTGAGATTAGAATTAAATTCCAATCTGGCTAGTGTAAGAACTGTTGAGTTTATAATCAAATTCGAATCTGTCAGGTATAAGAGCTATTGAAATTACATTTACATTCCGAGTTGGCTCATTTTATTAAAACTGTTGAGATTAGAGTTACATTCCGTTCTGGCTAGTATAAGAACTACTGAGATTAGAAATTGATTTGATTTAAATTCCAATCTGGGTAGTATAAGAACTGTTAAGATTAGAATCGATTTCCAATCTAGTTAGGATATTAGAATAGTAGAGATTAGAATCAAATTGCAATGTTGCTAGTATAAGAACTACTAAAATTAGAATTAAATTCTACTTTAATCTGGCTAAAATAAGAACTGTTGGGATTATGATCAAATTCCAATCTGGGTCCTAAAAGAATTACTGAGAATAGATTTACAATCCAATGTCGCTAGTATTAAGGCTGTTCAGATTGGAGTTTATTCCAATCTGTCTTGTATAAGAACTACTGAGCTTAGAATTAAATTCCAATCTGGCCGGTATATGAATTTTAGCCGTTGAGATTAGAATCAAATTCCAATCTGGCTGGTATAAGAACTGTTGAGATTAGAACTAAATGCCAATCTGGCTAGTATAGGATCGGTAGAGTATATACTCATATTCCAATGTGGCTATTGAATAGGAGCTACTGAGATTAGATTTACTTTCCAATCTGGCTCATTGTATTAAAACTGTTGAGATTAGAATTACATTCCAAACTGGCTCTTTGTATTATAAGTGTTTAGATTGGAATTACATTCCAATCTGGCTAGTATAAGGCCTACTGAGATAAGAATTAAATTCCAATCTGGGTAGTATATGAGCTGTTGAGATTACATTTACATTCCAATCTGGCTGGTATACGCACTACTGAGATTAGAATTACGTACATTCCAATCTGGCTACTATAAGAACTGTTGAGATTAGAATCAATTTCCAATCTGGTTGGGATATTGAAACAGTTGAGATTAGAAACAAATTGCAATCTCACTAGTATAACAACTACTGAGCTTAGAATTAAATTCTATTCTAATCTGGCTACTATAAGAACTATTGAGATTATAATCAAATTCCAATCTGGGTAGTATAAGAATTACTGAGATTAGACTTACATTCCAATCTGGCTAGTTTTAAAACTTTTGAAATTAGAATTTCATTTCAATCTGGCTAGTATAAGAACTACTGAGATTAGATTTACATTCCAATGCGGCTTATTGTATTAAATCTGTTGACAATACATTTACATTCCAGTCTGGCTAGTATAAGAACTACTGAGATTAGAATTAAATTCCAATCTGGCTAGTATAAGAACTGTTGAGATTATAATCAAATTTCAATCTGGCCATAGCATAAGAACTACTGAGATAGTTTCACATTCCAGTGTGGCTTATAGTATTAAAACTGTTGAGATTACATTTACGTTCCAATCTGGCTAATATAAGAACTACTGAGATTAGAATTAAATTCCAAACTGGCTAGTGTAAGAACTGCTGAGATTAGATTTACATTCCAATTTCTCTGGCATCAGCACATCTAAGATTAGATTTACATTCCAATCTGGCTAGCATGAGAACTGTTGTGATTACAATCAATTTCCAATCTGGTTAGGATTTCAAAACAGTTGAGATTAGAATCAAATTGCAATCTGGCTAGTATAAGAACTACTGAGATTAGAATTAAATTCTTTTTTAATCTGGCTAGAATAATTACTGTTGAGATTATGATCAAAATCCAATCTGGCGAGCAAAAGAATTACTGACATTAGATTTACATTCCAATCTGGCTAGAATTAAAACTGTTGAGATTAGAATTTCATTCCAATCTGGCTGGTATAAGAACTGGTGAGATTAGAATTAAATTCCAATCTGGCTGGTATATGAACTTTAGCTGTTCAGATTAGAATCAAATTCCAATCTGTCTGGTATAAGAAATGTTGAGACTATAACCAAATTCCAATCTGGGTAGCATAAGAACTATTGAGATTAGCATCAACTTCCAATCTAGCTAGTATATGAACTACTGAGATTAGATTTACATTAATCCAATTCGGCTTATTGTATTAATACTGTTGAGATTAGATTTATATTCCAATCTGTCCGGCACAAGAACTATCGAAATTAGAATTACATTCCAATCCGGCTAGTATAAGAACTGTTGAGATTGGAATCAATTTCTAATCTGTTTAGGATATTAGAACAGTTCAGATTAGAATCAAATTGCAGTCTGGCTAGTATAAATCTGTTGAGATGATAATCAAATTCCAATCTGGGTAGTATATAAGAACTATTGAGATTAGAATTAAATAATCCGGCTAGAATAATAACTGTTGAGTTTATGACCAAATTCCAATCTGGGTAGTAAAAGAATTACTGAGGTTAGATTAACATTCCAATCTGGCTATAGTGTAGGATCTACTGAGATAAGATTTACATTCCAATCTGGCTCATTGTATTAAAACTGTTGAGGTTAGAATTACATTCCAATCTGGCTAGTATAAGAACTACGGAGATTGGAAGTAAGTTCCAATCTGGCTAGTATATGAACTGTTGAGGTTAGATTTACATTCCAATCTGGCTGGTATAAGAACTAGTGAAATTATATTTACATTTCCAAGCTGGCTAGTATAAGAACTACTGAGATTAGAAGCAAATTCCAATCTGGCAAGTATAAAAAATACTGAGATTAGAACTAAATTTCTATCTGGCTAGTATAAGAACTGTTGAGATTATAATCAAATTCCATTCTGGCTAGTATAAGAACTACTGAGATAAGAACTAAATTCAATTCTGGCTAGTATAAGAAATACTGAGATTAGAACTAAATTCCAGTCAGGGTGGTATAAGATCTGTTGGGTATATAATCAAACTCCAATGTGCCTATTTTATAGGAACTACTGAGATTAGATTTATATTCCAATCTGGCTCATTGTATTAAAACTGTTGAGATTAGATTTAAATTCCAATCTCGCTAGTATAAGAACTGTTGAGATTAGATTCAATTTCCAATCTGGTTAGGATATTAGAACAGATGAGATTAGAATCAAATTGCAATCTGGCTAGCATAAGAACTACTGAGATTAGAATTAAATTCTATTCTAATCTGGCTAGAATAAGAACTGTTGAGATTATGATCAAAATCCAATCTGGGTAGTAAAAGAATTACTGAGATTAGATTTAGCTTCCAATCTCGCTACTATTAAAACTGTTCAGATTAGAATTTCATTCCAATCTTGCTAGTATAAGAACTACTGAGATTAGAATTAAATTCCAATCTGGTTAGTACATGAATTTTAGCTGAATTACTGAGATTATATTTACATTCCAATCTGACTAGTATTAAAACTTTTCAGATTAGAATTTTATTCCAATCTTGCTAGTATAAGAACTACTGAGATTAGAATCAAAGTCCAATCTGTCATGTATAAGAACTGTTGAGATTAGAACTAAATGCCAATATCGCTAGTATAAGATCTGTTGAGTATATAATCAAATTCCAATGAGGCTATTGTATAGGAGCCACCGAGATTAGATATACATTCCAATCTGGCTCATTGTATTAAAACTGTTGAGGTTAGAATTGCGTTCCAAACGGGCTCATTGTATTATAAGTGTTTAGATTAGAATTACATTCCAATCTGGCTAGTATAAGACCTACTGAGATTAGAATTAAATTCCAATCTGGGTAGTATATGAGCTGTTGAGATTAGATTTACGTACATTCCAATCTGGCTAGTATAAGAACTGTTGAGATTAGAATCAATTTCCAATCTGGTTAGGATATTGGAACAGTTGAGATTAGAAACAAATTGCAATCTTGCTAGTATAAGAACTACTGAGATTAGAATTAAACTCTATTCTATTCTAATCTGGCTACTATAAGAACTATTGAGATTATAATCAAATTCCAATCTGGGTAGTATAAGAATTACTGAGATTACACTTAAATTCCAATCTGGCTAGTTTTAAAACTTTTGAAATTAGAATTTCATTTCAATCTGGCTAGTATAAGAACTACTGAGATTAGATTTACATTCCAATGCGGCTTATTGTATTAAATCTTTTGAGAATACATTTACATTCCAGTCTGGCTAGTATAAGAACTACTGAGATTAGAATTAAATTCCAATCTGGCTAGTATAAGAACTGGTGAGATTAGATTTACATTCCAATCTGGCTCATTGTATTAAAACTGTTGAGATTAGAATTACATTCCACACTGGATCATTGTATTAAAACTGTTGAGATTACAATTACATTCCAATCTGGCTAGTATAAGAACTACTGAGATTAAAATTAAATTCCAGTCTGCGTATTATATGAGCTGTTGAGATTAGATTTACATTCCAGGGTGGCTGGCAGTAGAACTACTGAGATTAGATTAACATTCCAACCCGGCTAGTATAAGAACTATTGAAATTAGAATCAATTTCCAGTCTGGTTAGGATATTAGAACTGTTGAGATTAGAATCAAATTGCAATCTGGGTAGCACAAGGATTACTGAGATTAGATTTATATTCCAATCTGGCTAGTATTAAAACTACTGAGTTTAGAATTAAATTCCAATCTGGCTAGTATAAGAACTACTGAGATTAGAAGCAAATTCCAGTCTGGCAAGTATAAGAAATACTCAGCTTAAAACTAAATTCCAATCTTGCCAGTATAAGATCTGTTGAGATTATAATCAAATTCCAATCTGGGTAGGATATTAGAACTGTTGAGATTCGAATAAAATTGGAATCTGGCTAGTATACGAAGTACTGAGGTTAGAATTAAATTCTCTTCTAATCTGGCTAGTATAACAACTGTTGATATTGTAATCAAATTCCAATCTGGGTAGGATAAGAACTGCAGAGATTATAGTTACATTCCAATCTCGCTAATATTAAAACTGTTCGGATTAGAATTACATTAGTGAGATTAGATTTACACTAGTGAGATTAGATTTTCATTTCCAATCTGCCTAGTATACGAACTACTGAGATTAGAAGCAAATTCCAATCTGGCAAGTATAACAAATACTGAGATTAGAACTAAATTCCAATCTGGCTAGTATAAGATCGGTTCAGATTATAATCAAACTCCGTTCTGGCTAGTTTAAGAACTACTGAGATTAGAACTAAATTCCAATCTGGCTAGTATAAGAACTGTTGAGATTATAATCAAATTCCATTCTGGCTAGTATAAGAACTACTGAAATTAAAACAAAATTCCAATCTGGGTAGTGTAAGATCTGTCGGGTATATAATCAAATGCCAATGTGGCTATTGTATAGGAACTGCTGAGATTAGATTTACATTCCAGTCTGGCTCATTGTATTAAAACTGTTGAGATTAGATTTAAATTCCAATCTGGCTAGTATAAGAACTGTTGAGATTAGAATCGTTATCCAATCTGGTTAGGATATTAGAACAGTTGAGATTAGAATCAAATACTATTCTAATCTGGCTAGAATTAGAACTTTTCAGATTATGATCAAACTCTAATCTGGGTAGCAAAAAAATTACAGAGATTAGATTTACATTCCAATGTCGCTAGTATTAAAACTATTCAGATTGGAATTTCATTCCAATCTGTCTTGTATAAGAACTACTGAGATTAGAATTACATTCGAATCTGGGTAGTATCTGTGCTGTTGAGATTAGATTTACATCCTAATCTCTCTAGTATAAGAACTGTTGAGATTTGAATCAATTTCCAATCTGGTTTCCATATTACAACAGTCGAGATTAGAATCAAATTGCAATCTTGCTAGTATAAGAACTACTGAGATTAGAATTAACTTCTATTCAAATCTGGGTACTATAAGAATTGTTGAGATTATAATCAAATTGCAATCTGGGTAGTATAAGAATTACTGAGATTAGATTTACATTCCAATCTGGCTAGTTTTAAAACTGGTCAGATTAGAATTTTATTCCAATCCGACTAGTATAAGTACTGCTGAGTTTAGAATAAAATTCCAATCTGGCTAGTATAAGAACTGTTGAGATTAGAGTTACATTCCAATCTGGCTGGCATAAGAACTACTCAGATTAGATTTACATTCCATTCTGGCTAGTATAAGAACTGTTGAGATTAGAATCAAATTCCAATCAGGGTGGAATATTAGAACTGTTGAGATTAGAATAAAATCGCAATCTGGCTAGTATAAGAACCAGCGAGGTTGGAATTAAATACTATTCTAATCTGGCTAGTATAAGAACTGTTGAGATTATAATCAAATTCCAATCTGGGTAGTATAAGAAATACTGACATTAGATTTACATTCCAATCTGGCTAATATTAAAACTCTTGGGATTAGAATTACTTTCCAATTTGGCTAGTATAAGAACTACTTAGATTAGAATTTAATTACAATCTGGATAGTGTAAGAACTGTTGAGTATATAATCAAATTCCGGTTTGGCTGGTATAAGAGCTATTGAAATTAGATTTATATTCCAACCTGGGTCATTGTATTAAAACTGTTCAGATTAGAGTTACATCCCAATCTGGCTAGTATAAGAACTGTGGAGATTAGATTTATATTCCAATCAGGCTGGTATAAGAACTAGCGAGATTAGATTTGCATTTCGAATCTGGCTAGTATAAGAACTACAGAGATTAGAAGCAAATTCCTATCTTGCAAGTATAAGAAATACTGAGATTAGAACTAAATTCCAATCTGCCTAGTATAAGAAATGTTGAGATTATAATCAAATTCCATTCTGGCTAGTATGAGAACTACTGAGATTAGAACTAAATTCCAATTTGGCTTGTATAAGAATTGTTGAGTTTAGAATCAATTTCTAATCTGGTTAAGATATTAGAACAGTTGACATTAGAATCAAATTGCAATCTGGCTAGTATAAGTGAGATTAGAATTAAATTCTATTCTAATCTGGGTACTATAAGAACTGTTGAGATTATAATCAAATTGCAATCTGGGTGGTATAAGAAATAATGAGCATAGATTTACATTCCAATCTGGATAATATTAAAACTGTTGGGATTAGAATTACATTCCAATTTGGCTAGTATAAGAACTAATGAGATTAGAATTAAATTCCAATATGGCTAGTGTAAGAACTGTTGAGTTTATAATCAAATTCCAATCTGGCTGGTATAAGAGTTATTGAAATTAGATTTACATTCCCACCTGGCTCATTTTATTAAAACTGTTGAGATTAGAGTTACATTCCAATCTGGCTAGTATAAGAACTACTGAGATCAGAAATAAATTCCAATCTGGCTAGTATATGACCTGTTGAGATTAGATTTACATTCCAATCTTGCTGGTATAAGAACTAGTGGGATTAGGTTTACATTTCCAATCTGGCTAGTATAAAAACCACTGGGATTAGAAGCAAATTCCAATCTGCCAGGTATAAGAAATACTGAGCTTAAAACTAAATTACAATCTGGGCAGTATAAGATCTGTTGAGATTATAATCATATTCCGTTCTGGCTATTATACGAACTACTGAGATTAGAACTAAATTCCAATCTGGCTAGTATAAGAACTGTTGAGATTATAAACAAATTCCATTCTGGCTAGTATAAGAACTGCTGAAATTAGAACTAAATTCCAATCTGGCTAGTATGAGATCTGTTGGGTATATAACCAAATTCCATTATGGCTATTGTATAGGAACTACTGAGATTAGATTTATTTTCCATTCTGGCTTATGCATTGTATTAAAACTTTTGAGATTAGATTTAAATTCCAATATGGCTAGTATAAGAACTGTTGAGATTAGAATCGATTTCCAATCAAGTTAGGATATTAGAATAGTTGAGATTAGAATCAAATTGCAAGCTGGCTACTATAAGAACTACTGAGATTAGAATTAAATTCTAATTTAATCTGGCTAGAATAAGAACTGTTGAGGTTATGATCAAATTCCAATCTGGGTAGTAAAGAATTACTGAGATTAGATTTACATTCCAATGTCGCTAGTAGTAAAACTGTTCAGATTAGAATTTGTTCCAATCTGGCTTGTATAAGAACTACTGACATTAGAATTAAATTCCAATCTGGCCGGTATATGAATTTTAGCTGTTGAGATTAGGATCAAATTCCAATCTGGCTCGTATAAGAAACGTTGAGATTTGAACTAAATGTCAATCTGGCTAGTATAGGATCTGTAAAGTATATAATCAAGTTCCAATGTGGCTATTGTATAGGAGCTACTGAGATTAGATTTATATTCCTCTCTGGCTCATTGTATTAAAACTGTTGAGATTAGAATTACATTACAAACTGGCTCATTGTATTAAACCTGTTGAGATTAGAATTACGTTCCAATCTGGCTAGTATAAGAACTACTGAGGTTAGAATTAAATTCCAATCTGGGTAGTATATGAGCTGTTGAGTTTGGATTTACACTCCAATCTCGCTGGCATAAGAACTACTGAGATTAGACTTACATTCCAATCTCGCTAGTATAAGAACTGTTGAGATTAGAATCAATTTCCAATCTGGTTAGGATATTAGAACAGTCGAGATTAGAATCAAATTGCAATCTGGCTAGTATAAGACCTACTGAGATTAGAATTAAATTCTATTCTAAACTGGGTACTATAAGAACTGTTGCGATTATAATCAAATTGCAATCTCGGTAGTACAAGAATTACTGAGATGAGATTTACATTCCAATCTGGCTAGTATTAACACTGTTCAGAATAGAATTTCATTCCAATCTGGCTAGTATAAGAATTACTGAGATTAGAATTAAATTCCAATCTGGCTAGTATATGAGCTTTAGCTGTTGAGATTAGAATCAAATTTCAATCTGTCTGGTATAAGAAATTTTGAGACTATAACCAAATTCCAAACTGGGTAATAGAAGAACTACTGAGATTAGAATGAACTTCCAATCTGGGTAGTATAAGATCTACTGAGATTAGATTTACATTCCAATGCGGCTTATTGTATTAAAACTCTTGAGATTACATTTACATTCTAATCTGGCAAGTATAAGAACTACTGAGAATAGAATTAAATTCCAATCTGGGTAGTATATGAGCTGTTGAGATTAGATTTACATTCCAGTCTGGCTGGCATAAGAACTACTGAGATTAGATTTTCATTCCAAACTGGCTAGTATAGGAACTGTGGAGATTAGAATCAATTTTCTGTCTTGTTGGGATATTAGAACAGTTGAGATTAGAATCAAATTGCAATCTGGCTAGTATAAGAACAACGGAGTTTAGAATTAAATTCTATTCTAATCGGGGTACTACTAGAACTGTTGAGATTATAATCAAATTGCAATTTGGGTAGTATAAGGATTACTGAGACTAGATTGACATTCCAATCTGGCTAGCATTAAAACTGATGAGATTAGAATTTTATTCCAATCTGGCTAGTATAAGAACTACTAAGGTTAGAATTAAATTCCAATCTGGCTAGTATAAGAACTGTTGAGATTAGAATCAAATTCCAATCTGGGTAGTCTAAGAACTACTGAGATTGGATTTACATTCCAATCTGGTTAATATTAAAACAGTTGGGATTAGAATTACATTCCAGTTTGGCTAGTATAAGAACTATTGAGATTAGAATTAAATTCCAATCTGGCTAGTGTAAGAACTGTTGAGTTTATAATCAAATTCGAATCTGGCAAGTATAAGAGCGATTGAAATTACATTTACATTCCCAGTTGGCTCATTTTATTAAAACTGTTGAGATTAGAGTTACATTCCATTCTGGCTAGTATAAGAACTACTGAGATTAGAAACAAATTCCAATCTGGCAAGTATAAGAAATACTGAGATTAGCACTAAATTCCAATCTGGCTAGTATAAGATCTGTTGAGATTATAATCAAATTCCGTTCTGGCTATTATAAGAACTTCTGAGATTGGAACCAAATTCCAATCTGGCTAGCATAAGATCTGTTGGGTATATAATCAAATTCCAATGTTGCTATTGTATAGGAACTACTGAGATTAGATTTATATTCCAATCTGGCTCATTGTATTAAAACTGTTGAGATTTGATTTAAATTCCAATATGGCTAGTATAAAAACTACTTAGATTAGAATGAAATTACAATCTGGATAGTGTAAGAACTGTTGTTGAGCATATAATCAAATTCCAGTTTGGCTGGTATAAGAGCTATTGAAATTAGATTTATATTCCAACCTGGGTCATTGTATTAAAACTGTTCAGATTAGAGTTACATCCCAATCTGGCTAGTATAAGAACTGTGGAGATTAGATTTATATTCCAATCTGGCTGGTATAAGAACTAGTGAGATTAGATTTACATTTCGAATGTGGCTAGTATAAGAACTACTGAGATTAGAAGCAAATTCTTATCTTGCAAGTATAAGAAATACTGAGATTAGAACTAAATTCCAATCTGCCTAGTATAAGAAATGTTGAGATTATAATCAAATTCCATTCTGGCTAGTATGAGAACTAGTGAGATTAGAACTAAATTCCAATTTGGCTTGTATAAGAATTGTTGAGTTTAGAATCAATTTCTAATCTGGTTAAGATATTAGAACAGTTGACATTAAAATCAAATTGCAATCTGGCTAGTATAAGAACTATAGTGAGATTAGAATTAAATTCTATTCTAATCTGGGTACTATAAGAACTGTTGAGATTATAATCCAACCTCGTACCCAGGGCTTTTTCCTTCCTCGGTCGGATGGTCAGCGAAAAAGGCCCTGGCATCGGCTGGTCTGTTTTGGAATCTGATTGGTCAATGATTTTGAATATAATTATTCAATATACGGGGGAAATAATTATTATTTTGGTGAAACGAGAGTGGAGTGACAAATTTATCATTAGTTCTTGAAGGACTAAAGTATTGAGTAAATTAAAATTAAGTCTTTGTACATTTGTATAGACGAGTATTTGATTCGTTTCAACATACATTTCTCACATGCGTTGTTTATACATCGTCGATTTCAAGAAACGTACAGGGTTATGCTTATATTCAAAGATTGTGATACGAATATATTTGCTCATAACACGATTTATATAAAACAAACGGCAAACGCTGAAGCGGTTTTGTTTTGTTTTGTTTTGTTTGGTTGTTCAATAAGAATTGAGCAAGAATTGTTCGGGCTATGTTGCTGAATGAGGTGTAAACAACGAAAACCGAATAAAGTTAATTTATTTCGTTGCTTTCCCTTTGATTATATATACGCAGCGTTGAGTTTGTTTACTCCTGTCAGTAATTACAATGTATATCGTTATTCTATATACGAACTTATACGCATAAAATATCATAATTGAACACCCAAATACTGGAGATTTTGAGGTCATGTGACCGGCCGATCCCAGGGCCATTTTCGCTGACCGGAAGGAAAATGCGCTGGGTACGAGGTTGATTATAATCAAATTGCAATCTGGGTGGTATAAGAAATAATGAGAATAGATTTACATTCCAATCTGGATAATATTAAAACTGTTGGGATTAGAATTACATTCCAATTTGGCTACTGAGTCTGGAATTTGGCCAAATTCCAAACTGGCTCTCAGTAGTCTGGAATTTGGCCAAATTCCAAACTACTGAGATTAGAATGAACTTCCAATCTGGGTAGTATAAGATCTACTGAGATTAGATTTACATTCCAATTCGGCTTATTGTATTAAAACTCTTGAGATTACATTTGCATTCCAATCTGGCAAGTATAAGAACTACTGAGAATATAATTAAATTCCAATCTGGGTAGTATATGAGCTGTTGAGATTAGATTTACATTCCAGTCTGGCTGGTATAAGAACTACTGAGATTAGATTTTCATTCCAAACTGGCTAGTATAGGAACTGTGGAGATTAGAATCAATTTCCTATCTTGTTGGGATATTAGAACAGTTGAGATTAGAATCAAGTTGCAATCTGGCTAGTATAAGAACAACGGAGTTTAGAATTAAATTCTATTCTAATCGGGGTACTACTAGAACTGTTGAGATTATAATCAAATTGCAATCTGGGTAGTATAAGGATTACTGAGAATAGATTGACATTCCAATCTGGCTAGTATTAAAACTCGTGAGATTAGAATTTTATTCCAATCTGGCTAGTGTAAGAACTACTGAGGTTAGGATTAAATTCCAATCTGGCTAGTATAAGAACTGTTGAGATTAGAATCAAATTCCAATCTGGGTAGTTTAAGAACTACTGAGATTGGATTTACATTCCAATCTGGTTAATATTAAAACAGTTGGGATTAGAATTACATTCCAATTTGGCTAGTATAAGAACTATTGAGATTAGAATTAAATTCCAATCTGGCTAGTGTAAGAACTGTTGAGTTTATAATCAAATTCGAATCTGGCAGGTATAAGAGCTATTGAAATTAAATTTACATTCCCAGTTGGCTCATTTTATTAAAACTGTTGAGATTAGAGTTACATTCCATTCTGGTTAGTATAAGAACTACTGAGATTAGAAAGAAATTCCAATCTGGCAAGTATAAGAAATACTGAGATTAGCACTAAATTCCAATCTGGCTAGTATATATATATATATATATATATATATATATATATATATATATATATATATATATATATATATATATATATATATATATATATAGACAAGTATCGAGTTTGGAATCATATATGAGTAGAGTGCTCAATACCGTAGTAATTCAAGTTTGTCTTCTAATCTTATTAGCTCTACTACGGTATTGAGCACTCTACTCATATATGATTCCAAACTCGATACTTGTATATATATATATATATATATATATATATATATATATATATATATATATATATATATATATATATATATATATATATATATATATAATTATATCCCCTGCATATAGAGAATGGATTCAAGATATTAAAATCAACACTGTCCAACTGTCGATTCAAGTTGTGAAAAGCAAACGATCCTGAATAATACAGTATATGAATACAGGGAGGATTATAAGTCGGTGTAGTGTGAGGCCAGTCATGATATACCGTACATATGTAGCTATAAATTCTCTATGCATATCATGAATGATGCTGGTGAAAGCTCTATGTGTTTACACAGCACATCCGAATGCGATAGTATTATAATGTCGGCGCAAACCAAGTTAAACTCATTAGCACCATGGGAGTGAGGAAATCAGCGCATGATAATCAATGTTAAGTTTACAGATAAACATTGCAGAATTTCGCGCACGATATCAAATGAATAGCAACGTACCATACTCGCGGTACACGAATCAAAAGTAAATAAACTCAGTTTCTAAATTCCCTTAGAATATTGATAAATAGGAAAATTATTTACCTGCAATTGACATTATTAGTATCCCTTTACGAATTTTATAAATCTTTGCCAAAGCGAATCTGTACCCACACTGTATTCATTTAGTAACTATAGTTGTTCGCTATGTCCCTAGGATATACCATCGTCTGTCGATATACTGTATTGTCTATTGAATCAATTTCTACACTAGTTCTGTTATTCTGCGGGATTAGACTTTGGAATATGAACACGTGCACGCGCACGGAAACTTAGAATTCAAATTAAGATTATGAATCAGGCTCAACCAATCAGGACGTGACAATTGACAATAAAACATATATTTGACGGCAACTCTGTGTCGTCTGCCCACGCACGAGCCTTTTGAATAGATTGTCACCGCGGAGTGTTAAAATTTTAAGATATGGTCAGACTGGTCATTATACTATTTTGGAAATTTATGTTGCCGATACAAGAGAATTAGAAAGACTGTTAATTCAGACAAAGAGCTATGGGATATGAATTGAGATTCGGCCGTAAGATGAAGCGACGGCCACCAGGTAAATCATACAGCAGTTCTATTTATTATGAATTGTGTATTGCGTGAATTATGAAATAGTATTTTATTCATGTTGCAAACTTAATGCACGCAATTTGCTGAAGTAATGCGACAACTGTAGTGTAGATCATTTGCGGTTTGCACCGATATTAATCATAGTGTACCGCAGTTACTCAATTACAATGTGTATACAATACATATCATGTTAGCTCTATTATTTTCTTAGACCTTCACTAGCGTTTTCTCTAAAGACTTGAATTGCACTGATTTTATATCAAATTTCATTCGTTGTGGAGTGTGTATATAGGCCTTCGAATGCATTACACTTCATTTAAGTGATTTAACTATAGTAAATTATCTCTGGCTTAAGTCTATTTTCAACGCGTCGATACGTTATTCATATCTTTCTAGTTTATTATAATAGCTACATGGTTACTGCAGCTTTTAGCGCAGAAGTATTGTGAGTATTCGACTCCGGTATACATTCATGCTGTGCATGCATGGTCGAAGATAGCTATATGTATATTATATAGCTACATATCACAGTCTCGTAAAGATACAAGCATGGACTGTGTAACCGATAGTAAAAACGATTTTTGCGGATAACATGTAGCGCGGCATTATATTTCAGTCTATTTACCATACCGCCAAACGAATGTTCTACAAGTGTTTATATCGCGTCTTGTCGTGCGCTATACTAAGCCGAAATTAATGAAGCTATATATGTTTTCCATAATCCAAAGCTGCAGTCAACCAGACTGGAATGTAAGGTGTGTACGCCGGACATGTCCGGTGTACAAACACAAACTTTGGCGTATATAATGGCGTACATTTGTTTACATAGACTAGTAATTGTTCAAATTCAACAAATATGGACCAAATAGGTTTATACTAAAAACGTGTATTTGGAACTTTTGCGCATCTACATTTCCAAAATTGGCGTACAGATACATGTTCCTGAATCGATGTCCGACGTGCAAAAAGTTGACTTTCCAGACTGGGCTGCAGACAAGTAAATCTTTGAAAACTATTGCCAACGATCTGAAAATAAAATACGCTATCAGGCAGACAGTTTATGTGGTATTCATAAAGACTAGGCTTGTATTTCGCTATAATTTCAGGTGTTTGCCATGCAAAGACTCGTCAATCGCCATATAGTAGTTCGCATTGCAAGTATTCATAACGTTACTCGGTTTGAATTTGCTGATGAGAAATCGGTTGATTATGCGCACCCATGCTCCAAGGATTTGGGCCATTTGGCATGAAGACCAACTCATCACAATTGTACTGATCTAATATGTGCTTTGACCAATTAACCGCAAAACATTATTGTCGTTTCATTAGTTTCTTGACTCATTGTACTCTCAGTCATATTTTGCACTTCTAACTTTTTTTTCTAGGCCAGATAAGTAAATATAGCAGCTCGTGAAGCCTCCTCCGCAGGCATCGCCTTTAGATTGGCGGGCAAAATTTACTTGCAGGCAAAAAAAATTGTAAAGTATGTGAACCACGAGATGTCTGCGGAGGAGGCTACAGCAAAACATATGGGTGTCTGAATTTCAGTCACCCTTATATTCTATATATTGCGAGTTATATGGGTGTCTGAATTTCAGACACTCTTATCTAATTCTATTGCGAGTTATATGGGTGTCTCGGAAATTCAGACACTCTTATATTCTATTGCGAGTTATATGGGTGCCTGAATTTCAGACACTCTTATATTCTATTGCGAGTTATATGGCTGTCTGAAATTCAGACACCCATATAACTCGCGCGCAATATAATATAAGAGTGTCCGAAATTCGGACACCCGTATAGCTCGCAATAGAATATAAGTGTGTCTGAATTTCAGACACTTATATAACTCGCAATAGAATATAAGACTCTATTGCGAGCTATGTGGGTGTCTGAATTTCAGACACTCATATAACTATATCCTGCATGATCGTTTATTCAATTTCCAGCGATAGAGGAGTCTGAAATTCAGACACCCCTATATATTACACCAGTTATTCTATTGCACATGCATTTTAGCAGACAGTTCATTTTTTTTGTTTAAAAGTTTGGTATTGTGCGGTAAAATGAACACTTATCAGAATATTCGGCGAAAATTAGCTAAAAACATTAAAAATAAGCTTTTTTCTACCAATTCCTTCGATTTTGATTGATTTTGGAACTAGACTGAACACACTCAGCACAAATTATAGAAAAATAACAAAAATGTAAGCCAGAAGAATTGCTGTCAGCGAAAATCAAGATTATATATCAATACAATTTCGACACAAGTTCGCAGGAAATCGCCTTTTTCTTTGAAATTTGGGGCAAAATTACGTTGACTTGGCAATTATACCGTATTTTGGCAGAAAAATGAGCAAAATATTGCAAATATTGCAAATTTGAGTCAAAATTCGAAGTTTGGAATTGTTCAAAATTCTTTGGAACGCGTTCCTTGTAGATGTTTTTCGATTTACAGTTCTTCTTAATAGGGCATTCACTTGGGTTATTACAGTTGCAGTTATCTGATGTTGGTGGGGTAGTTGTGGGTTTTGACAGGATGCAATTGTTGTGGCGAGATATAACGCTCTTTACATTAGGCATGCAGCTATAGCTAACTTTGACTGTGTTACGGTTGAATATTTTGTGCAAAGGACTTGTAGGTGGGAAGGAAGTGAATGCCCTATTAAGAAGAACTGTAAATCGAAAAACATTATCTACAAGGCCCAAGTTACATCACCCGACGACGGTGTCATAAAAGAGTATATAGGAATGACGGCGACTACTTTCAAAGAACGATATGGAAATCACAAGAAATCCTTCAAACTTCACAGATATAAAAACGATACAGAGCTGTCAAAGTACATCTGGGGGCTAAAGAGTAATAATAAAGATTACACCCTAAAATGGTCAATTCTGAAGCGGGCAGGCGCATACTCATCTGGCGCAAAGCGTTGCAATCTCTGCATAGAAGAAAAACTCTGCATAATGGATGCAAACAAACATTTAACACTGAACAAAAGACCCGAGATATTCGCAAAATGCCGACATCGCGAGAAATTTTGGGCGGAAAATTTTGAACGCGCGTGCGAATGACGGTGCACGTCAGCAAACTATAGATCACGCCATTATAACGAACTGAATTTAATCGCCTGAAGATTGCCACAAATAGTGGCATGAAACTTAAAGTAGCGAGAAATTGAAACATTTTAAGATAACAAATTAATTCGCTCTGCTAAATAATTTGTAGTATTGAGCACTCTTTTATCTATAACGAAAAACAAAACTGTTTATATATATATATATATATATATATATATATATATATATATATAGAATTTCGCTTACCTCAAAATTCCGCAACAGTCTGTTTCATCAGTAAAGAATCATTCTTTACTGATGAAACAGACTGTTGCGGAATTTTGAGGTAAGCGAAATTCTACATTTGCTCTATCTTTATGATATTGAGCACTCTTTGCGTTTCGTATACACCAACCTACTCGTATATATATATATATATATATATATATATATATATATATATATATATATATATATATATATATATATATATTATACACTATATATATATTATACACTATATATATATATATACTATATATATATATATATATATATATATATATATATATATATATATATATATATATATATATATATATATTATAATATATATATATTATAATATATATATATATCTTATAATATCTTTATTACATATTATATATATATATATATATATATATATACCGGGTGGCCCAAAAAAAAGTACTCCTGTTTGATTCGTAATAACATCTAAACAAGTATAGCTTTTAAAGAGAAATAACTTGCATCAAATAGAGGAAGGACTAACTTAGACTTTGTTATATTACAGTTGTATTTCACTTAAAAATTCACGGAGATATTAATCTTTAAATTCGGGAGGATATTTCTGGATGTGTCTGAAATATGCAAAAATCGGCTTATCAAATATTAATCAAGATTTGCCCGACTGAAACATGCACTATTACCAGTAAATAAATGACACTTGACAAATTGTTTATTATGAAACAAAGTATTATTATCTACAAAATACAAGCAAGATTTATTCGTCCGAAATCCGCGTGTGTTTCTAGCACGAATACGTTTCCTTATTTCATGAGACCACTGCATCGCGAAGGATCGTCATGGATCGTTCGTAGTTCTGAATTAGGGCATGCTGTCACAATGGAATTGTGAAGCTCTTCTAACTTCTGCAACGTTCTGAAATCTTGTTAAGAACACTCAAACTCTTTTGCCTTTTCTTAATCTTGTTAAGTTCAGAATCAACTGAGAATGAAACACAATCAAACCATACAACTCCATAAGACATAACAAGCAACTCCCCAGAGACATCCAACATTTTTGGAACAAAACGTAACAAAATAGTAGCGTTGATCCTGTCATGTGTATTTGCAAAAAGCAATATTATTTCCTTCATTAAAGAATAATATTCATCTTGCTCTAACCGAGATATAATCAACTCTCTTTTGAACCCATGAAAAACATAAAAAATTAGGCTATTTAAGAAAAATTTAAGCGCCTGCCTTGCATGGTCTGTCAGGTACCTTTAAGATTGTAAAGACCTATACTTGCATAATTTCGAAGGTTCATGTTTCAGGAAACAATGAGCTAAGACTTACATGTAAGATGTCTAAATCTACACCAAACTTACAAACCCTAACGACAATTCGCTGAAATACAAGTTAGCCTGATATGTCATTAAGCAAACAAACGCTGGAGTTAATATTTAACATGCCGATTTTCGCTAATTTAGACACATCCCAAAATATGCTCCCGATTTTGAACATTAATATCTCCGTGAATTTTTAAGTAAAATACAACTTGTAATATATCAAAATCTAAGTTAGTCCTTCGTCTATTTAATGCAAGTCATTTCTGTTTGATAGCTTTACTTGCATGTTTAGAAGTTATTATAAATCAAACCGGAGTACTCTTTTTTGGGGGGAACCCGGTACATTCCACAAATATTTGTCTTACCAAATCATCTGTTAATGGCAACTCAAATCCTGCAAATAAATGCTGGTTTACAAAACGTCTTTCCCGTCTGGAATATTTAGTCCAGATTACGTGGCGAATGCTTGCTACTTTTTCCGTCACAACATTTCGTAAATGTTTCTATAAATAAGATGACAAAAAAAACCAAAGCAATCACTTCATCACAAATCTCTACTCATTAGAGATTACAATATATATTGAACAATTCTATATAGAGATTGTTTTCTCCTGCAAAGATTTTGGTTAAATTTCCAACCTCTATTCCTAAAATTAATTGTTTCGCAGGAGAGAGAAACCGGGTTTTCAAAAAGGTTTTTTTCAGTGAGTTCTATATAGATCGGATAAAATATGATTCTGCCTTTTCTAGCGCAATGAACAGTTGACCAACAAAATGAGATGGGATCAAATATATCAACAAATATATGCTGGACAAACCTCAACTTCTGGAAGGACTCCAAGCATGCTGCCAAGCTCATGATACTGAATTTTATCACTTCTAGATTATATCGAAGATAGAATAATCGTAATAAATTGACGGGAGTCAAAGGCTTCAGAAAAAGTTATAAAGTAACCAGCAATAAGTTCTTCCCTTTGGCTATGGTATGTGGCACAGTTAATATTTTATCAAAACTGGACAAACATGTAATTACGTTATTCTATTTTCGCACTTTTTACTGTCAAGGCTAAGGGCATTTTTGCAATTTCATTCTATTCTCTTTGTCAAAAACCGGCAATGAAACCATCAATTAACGTAAGGTTTCTATTGTACCTTACTATATTTTCTCGTTCAAACTTTGAGCAGCCACAAAACCATTTCCTTGGCAGCTCTACAGCATCATCGACACCAACACACTGTAGATGAAACCATTTCCTACACTTTGGGGAATCACATTGAACCCGTCGTAGCTCTGCATTTGGTGCTTGAGAGTTGTGACCCTGGGGAGCTTGGCAGGAATTTGCATCGCACAACTCTTCCTGGTCCTCATCCAATTTAAGTTTTCTTCCATTTCTTTGAATATGCAAGTCTACCAAGCCACCCACGCCCGGTGTGATTCCAACCTCAGGTAGTAATAGGTTAAAGGGTCGAATGATGTAAGTGCCTTCTTCCAAGCTACTGCCTTCAACGTCATCTAAAATAAATATGTTAAATTCGAATAGGAATATATGACTTTATAATGTCACGCGAAAACCGGAACACCCTAGACAGACATGTTTATACATCCCCGAATTGTTGTTTATAAGCAGCATTATATATATAATTAACAATTATTCGCCGAAGGCGAAGTGATTACCGGTGAATATTCACCGAGACGAAGTCGAGGTGAATATTCACCGTAATCACTGAGCCTGAGGCGAATAATTGTTTTAGTATAAATTTTTAATGAATAAAACAAAATATCCAAATATCAGTTCAATTAAATTTCAGAAATAAAACTGTTTTCGGCCTGTTCACTAACAGTGTTGCAGTGTTTCTTGTACGCACACGCTTTCAAAATGGCTTCTTGTGTGACTTTATTGCTTTATTACAAAGTTGTTTTTCTCGATTTCTGCTTGGAATATAAACACAATAACGGAATGACTCTTTCTAAAAATAGCTTCTGTTTAGCATTAATTTCTTCAGGAAATGGCTGAGGAATTTGGTAAAATGAAATGTAAAACTATATCGTTCGAAAAAAAGTTTTAATAACACTTTTTACTTTACGAGTTTCGAAAACACAATACAGCGGTCAGAACACCTTACAGCACAATGAAAACATGACATATCTAAAGAAATATTATCGTACAAATAGGGAAATTGATAGGATACAAAACAAAATTGTTTTAGAAAGAATATCACAGCTTTTCCCAACAGTCGGGTAGCCGGTTTTGCAAATTGTTTGAAGCAAATGAATGAATTTTTAATAATACGTAAACGATATGAAGCGGAAATCTTTCTTTAAATATAAAACACCTTTCTTTTTTCCCCTTTCTTTATTATCTTTACAATCAACAAAACGATTGAAGGTACAGGCAACAGGACTGAAGAGTCACAGATTAAGTCCTATCTACACATTAATTGCAGTGCCGTAGGAATCTTGTTTTGTAAATTTAGAGTCTCTGAATGCCATTTCCTGGACTTTGGGGAAGATTTGACAGAATTCTGTTGGTCAGAAAATAGCGTTTAAGTATGCCGAAATTTATAATTTAGCGTTTTAGTATGTCAAAATTTACAATTTGTTTAAAATTTAGTAGTACGAAATGGGCGAAGGCGTATTTAATTAACTATATATTGGATAAGTTGCAGGAAAGTATGCAAGATAATATCTTCATTCTTTGCAGTTTGTCATGGATAATATAGCCGCTTAAAATTAATCAATTGTCAGTATTTTAAAGGTATATTATTTAAATGATAAAGGCCTGCATGATTTTGAAAAAAGAATGATCATTAGCAAATTATTTGGGGGAGGGCTGCCGGTTGCTACGGCCCTGTATTAACATTGCAAAACGATACAGACAGAGTTACAAACTTTAACGAAGCGACGACACAAAATTACAATACATGCATGATCAATGCGTTCCAAACCACCTTTACTCTTTCCAAAGTTAATTTAAACTAGATATGGACCGTCCACATATTGCAGTTCTTTCCAATTTTCAAGTCAACTACTTTAAAATTAAAGAGATCTGAAAATTGCAAAGAAGGTTTGGAAAATGACAAAGTTACAAAAAAGTTTTATACATGTAAATATACCAATATTGTGCAGCACTGATACAGTATTTAACATCCTAAACATGCAACGTGTTCCAAGCTGTCCCTGCATACACCTAATGGCGTTGCTTTATCAATGCTAAACAGTAGTCTAATTAAATTATAGCAATTACATTTACACTCTGTACGAATTTTTACAGACAGGACAGTAATTCACAACTATAGGACGCTGCGTAAAAGGCGGTATTCGCGGCCGCGATAACGTTGTAAGGTATCATATATTATCCTAGCTTACCTAAAACTTTCATTACATAAATCTTGCGCCGGAAGTCGGTGCTTACAACAGCATTTTCAGTCTGAAATCCTGGAACAATCATTCCCTCCGCTATTATATGTTGTTCTTGATTCCTGACTTTAACTTTACTCCAGAACGGGTAAACTAATCATAACCGCATAAGAAATTAAAAGCACACCAATAAGATTTTTTATAACATGTTTCCTTACCAGGCACATTCTACAAACTTATATTCAGAAAACAATGAGAAATTCGTTCAAAAATAAATTATAAAATACCGCATTTCCTATTTAGCCTCCGGCCGGCTTATTTTCTTTCAGTGATTCTTGACTGGGGCATATTAAGAAGGTAGGGATAAATAAGGGCTTATGGGGGCTAACTAAATGGCCACGTTTCTTAGAAAATATATCTGGAAGATGGGTGAAGCTGAATCGAAGAATACAGTAACGGTAAAGGTACAGTAATTAAAAACACGCACATACCAGGTAACTCTCGTGGCTTTTGACCAGGTCTTCTAAGTCGCCTTCTCTTAGCACCTTCACTCAAACCTGAAGCTACAGCAGGAGCTACAGCAGTAGACGAAACAGGATGCATGGAAGATAATTGATTTGGAATAGATTGCTGCACCGATGGGACTGGCTCAGATAAAAACATGGGATTCGTTAGAGGCGAAGATGACGAGGAAGTAGAAGACATATATGCCAAAGAAGATATAGTGGAAGAAGATTCTAACAACGGAGAACACGTACACAAAGAAGAGGAAGAAGGAAAAGATGTAGAATGAGAAGACAAATGAAAAGTTGTCGTAGACGTTGCAGAGGAACTAGGCGAAATGTAATTAAAAGAAGAGGGGCCGCAAGAACTTGAAGGAGTATTCGACGAAAACGTTGAATAAGTCACGTTAGAGGAAGTTAAAGAAGGAACTGAACTTACAGCAGGTACAAGACTGCATGTTAAAAGAGAAGACGAGGAAGGTGGTACATCAGAAGAAGATAATGTTAATGGATCAAGAGAAGAAGCAGGCCTTGGTGGACAAGAATTTAACCCCTGAGAGGTTTCGGCAAGATTAACACCTGTTGGTTCTGCCTCTTTAACTCGAATTTTTATGTTGTCGCGAGATTGAATTATTTTCCTTAATTGGCCAACACCATAGCCACTTGGTTTTCGAAATGGAATTTCGGGCAGTCCATCAACTAGAAATTCATTCCTGCGTTTATACGGAAAGGGTGTATCTTTTCCAGTAGCTTCACCTATAAATAGAATATACAAGCATTTATTACAAAGAAAATAAATTCACTTCAATTCTCGGTTCCAATTTGGTCAACAGATCAGTCGTGACCATGGATAGTTAAAGATCTATTTTCTTTTTACTATTGATGACCCTAAACATGTAAAAATCGATGATGTGAAATAGTGAATTTTATCTTTACCGCTGTGTAATTTCTTGGGTGATATAGCGTTTTCCTTGTCTACACCTAAACCGGAACTCCCTTCCACATAGTTTGCGTTCTGTGAAAATGTACAAAATTTCTGAAACTACAAAAAAACACAATGTCATGAAACAATTCTTACGGTATTTATCATTAAATAAATCTTGTACGTCTCTCCTTAGCTTCTCTTCCTCGGATTGTCTCGTATTTACTTGTGTCCCTAAAATTAAAAGAATTTTATCCAAAAGGTTAGAAACAAGCAATCGATTGAATAAAAAAGGCAGCTGCTTATTTTTGTCATTCATCCATTTATAGCGCATCGTGTCATTACCGTTAGTGAATAATGAAAAATGTATATGCTGTAAAAGTTCTTCACTTGCTCTATTTCTGATCGAATCCGATTCAGCAACAAATGCTTTGCCCTTTCTAAAGCCAATGACCAATGTGTAGCAACCATAATCTTCTAGTGTCTTGCACTGAAAGTTACATAATTAGAATATTATTAATGTAGGTTGTAGGTTGCATGGGGATAAAACATATAATCATATAGAGAGCAAAATTACTCAAATACGATTGGCTAATGAGGAGGGCATTTTTCCTTGATTAAGAACAAAATTACTTGTACTTGATTGGGTGAGACGCAAGCGCGGGAAGTTTCTTATTTTAAATTAAATAGGAATAAAAGCAATGGCTTCTCGCTTTTGTCGTCGCGGAATTAAAAATTTCTAGTGAAAACTTAAACACTAGATTATTGCTGGAGTATTTAAGAAATGGGCAGGCAGGGCAGCATTAAGAAACATCGGCAAGACATGGAGACATACGAGGTTCAAGAACTTGACAAGTTCACAATTAACTTAATAAGTTTTGCCCTCTATGATTAACAAGTAATTGCATAGTTCCTCGTAAAATTAAGGTTTAATTTCACTTGTGTTTTCAAAGTTTCACAAATTAGTGAAACTTTGAAAACACAAGTGAAATTAAACCTTAATTTTTCTCGGCCCCATGCGATTGCCTATACTAATACTTTTGTTTGTGGAAACACCACGTAAATTTATTACTGCAAAGCTTTCATATTATTTGTTAGAATAGTAATAATATACATAAAGATATTACTCGACTGTGATTGGTTGATTTCAGTGCAGTTAATCCCAAACAGCAGTGCAATTTTCTGTAATCACAGTGCAATTTTTTGTAATCACAGTGCAATTTTCTGTAATCACGGTGCAAAAATCTGTAACAAACTGATCTGATTGGTGGAAAAACATTGTGATGATTAAATCAACCAATCAGTTTAAAGCAGTTTAGTTTTAAAGAAGTAACGGTCACAGATTGCTTCAAAACAAAAGAAACATGGCGCCGCGCTACACAAAGTAAAAGTTGCCTTCGCGTGGAAAATATGGTTTTTATCTTTATTTTTAAATGGAAAAGCATTTACCTTAATTAAATAAGACTAACAAAAAATACACAGTTGAGTGGAATTTTCAAGCTGTTAGCGTTGTATAATGTGATAAAACAAAGCCAGGAAAACTTTGCCAGTGGAATGTTCGCTATAAACGCGTAAGTTAAATCTACAATTGTCTCGAATATTTTTATGTAAATTATTAATAAGTAATAGCATGGTTTCTCGTGAAATTTGGATAAACATGCACTCGTGAGTTTTTCAAAGACCTCAAATAGCACTCGTCCTTCGGACTCGTGCTATTTTGAGGTCTTTGAAAAACTCACACGTGCATGTTATATCGAAATTGCACTCGAAACCGTGCTATTATCTATACTTATAACCTTCATATTCATGCATTCGCTCGCTACTCTGGTTTAAATAAATGATTACAAAGCCCAGTCGAATTGTAATCAAGACCCAACGTTTCGACACTCCAGTCTAGTGTCTTCATCAGGGGTGATCTAAAACTGCGATCGTGGCTTCTTAAATACCCAAGGGATGACGTCACCTGCCAAGAAGATGCATATATTCTTCTGGCAAATAGGCGCCGTCATCCCTATTCAAAGCATGATGACTCATATTTATATGCCACGCTTCTAGGCAAAGTCTTTGACCATAGCGATTGTTTGTGGTAATTACTTTAGAGTTTTCCCACGCAATCTCGTGTTTGGTGTAACATACATGTTCGGCTAAAGCTGATTTTCCCTTGTCTAAAGTTGAAAAAGCCTTTTGATGTTCATTTGGCCGTGTACCAAACTGGCGTTTAGACTGACCCAAATACTCTTTGTCGCAGTCACCGCATGCATGGTATAGAATATATAGCATGAGTCTTCTGATTTTTTTCAACAGGATCTTTTGGCTTTGCGAAAATATGGCCTAAGGTCAAATAGGGTTTTAAGACAACCTTAATATTACAATTACTTAAGATTCTCTTGATTGGTTCTGTGACACCTTGAATGTATGGAACTATTGCAAAACCCTTAACAGAGGTATCACCCTCGGAGTTATTTTGGTTCCTACAAACAGGTGGTCTCAGGCAATCATTAAGAAAACGCTTTGGGTAATTGTTTTCCCCTAAAACATTTAGAACGTATTCACGTTCATTAGCTTGAGAATCACTGTTTGACGGCAACGATTCAGCTCTTTGAAGCAAAGTTTTTGCTACGGATCTTTTATGGCTTACTGGGTGATGAGAGTCGTATGACAAGTATTTGTCTGTGTGTGTGGGTTTGCGATAAACATCAGTCTCTAACTTCCCTTCGACAGTTCTGTGTACATTCAAATCTAAAAAATCTAAATGTCCATTTATTTCACGTTCTACCGTGAATTGGATGGACGGCTCAATAGAATTTAAATGTTGCAGCAGAATATCGATCTCATTTGTAGAAACCGCAGAGATGACATCATCGACGAAACGTTTCCAAAACGATAGGGACACCGGAACAGAGGCTAAAGCTCTTTGTTCGACATCTTCCATTACTAAATTAGCAATTACTGCCGAAACTGGTGACCCCATCGCTGTTCCAAAAACTTGTTAATAATAACAGCCCTCAAACACAAAGTATGTGGCGTTGAGACAAAAAGACAGAAGATCAATAATATCTTCTACAGGCAAGGATGTTCTTTGTAACAAAGTGGCATCCTGTCTTAGTCTTTTTGCCGCAACCTTGATGGCAAGATCAATATGAAGTGAAATCGTGGACAAAATGTTCGACTCGTCGTGTCTCCGAGTCTCGACTCGAGTAGTCGACTGTCGGCTTCGACTCGTCAAATGACGGTTTCGACTAGTCGAGTTCCCGTTTCGACTCGTCGTGTCGACGGTGTCGACTCGTCGTGCCTCGACGCCTCGACTGAGTCGGGTCGAGCCTTTGCTTCGACTCGTCGTGTCCCTCTTCGAGTCGTCGTGCTGATTTTGATCGCGGGTTCGACTCGTCGACTTTTGGCGTATTGTATAAAAATAGATGATGAATTTAAAGTGGAAGCACTCAGATTTTCCCGCGCTTATTTCAGGGAAATAGTGAAATGTAGATTCCTCGAAGTCTGAATTCATATACAGTTTGTACAGATATTACTTGCTCTTTAATAGTTGTCTAAAACAAAAATGGATGACCTGAAACAAATTTTAAGGACAGCATTAAGTACTGTTGATGAAATCACATCGACGAATACACCTGAAAGGACCGGAGAATCCCAGAAAACTTGGCCAACCGGCTCAGAAGTTAATAATGTCAGTGGTGGTGGTACACCACAAACTACTAGAACATCGCCATTGGTCAGTTTGGTCGGTAGTACACCACGAAGACAGTCTTTGCTAACATCATCGCCAACTCTACCAGCTGCTTTTCCTGTTGCAGTTGCTCAGGCCGAGGCAAATTTCAGATATCGTATGGATAAACGTTTAGAACATATCGTAAATGGCTGATTGCATTTATTTTCCGCATGGGTGTGTGTGTGCGTTGGGGGTTAGGACGTCTTTTTACCAGCTAAATTGTGACGCCCCTGGAATTCAGTTTATATACCCCCTCCCTGGAATTTCCTAGGAATTCATTGCTATCCCCTAGACTTTCCATTGTCCTCAACCCCCTCCCTCCTGTGCAGAAAATAAATGTATGTATAAGCTAATTAATAATCATTCGTATAAACTGTGAACAATACTTATAATGCACTTTTCAATTGTAACGCCCCCCCCCCAACCTCGAAGAAATGTGGGGACATACATTTTAACAAATCCATACCCCCTCCCCAGGCAGGATGACTAGTCTTGTCTAATCCACCAACCCATGGGGGGGGGGGAATTTGAAATGTTTTATTGAACAGAGATTTTTATTTTCAAAATAAAAGTAATATCAGTGATGCACACACGCAGGCCATTGAAGTCTAAATGTGTATGCAAATTGTAGTATGTGCGATCAGGCATGAAAAATATGCAAATTATTGCAAATAATATTGCTATTCTGTAGAAAATAAATTCACAACTGAACATGCAATGATGATTTCATCACTATACAGGGTGTATAAAAAAAACTGAACAGATATGAATTTGCTCTAAATTTTGCAAAACAGCTATTAGTATCCAGTTTTTTATGTATATAGCTTCTTTGGGTACTTATAATGTAGAATAATGAAAAGAAATTTTTCTAACTCAAATTTTTGTGAACCAGGGGTGTGTGCCTTTTTCAACAAACTAAAAATGGCTTGCGCACAAAATTTTAAAGGTTCAATCATATTTTGAGTTAATAGATGGAACGTTTGTCGGGTTTTTAATTACTGTACAAAATTTCAGACAATTTGCTTCAGTTTAAGCCCTTTAACTATTCATTTTATCCCAAAAATTCAGCCTTTCGTATGCTTAATTAACCCATTAAGCGCCAGCGCTCTCCCCTTGACGAGTAAAATCGTCTGGCGTTAGACAGAGTAAAATATTAAAGTAGGGTGCATCAGGGTGCAATGCCACTCAATGGGTTAATGGCTTTGCTTAATTTGCATATTGCTGACATATGCAAATTAGGCAAAGGCATTAATTAAGCATGCAAATAGCTGATTAAATAGGAAAAAATGTAAGTTTGAGCGAATAGTTGAAGGGATTAAACTTAAGCAAATTGTCTGATGAAATTTTGTACAGTAATTAAGAATCCGACAAATTTTTCATCTGTTCACTCAATTTTTCATCTGTTCATTCACTCAGCGCAAGCCAATTTTAATCTGTTGGAAAAGACACCCCCCGCCCCCTGGTTCACAAAATTTGAGTTCAAGAATTTTTTTTCTTTATTCTACATTATAAGTAGCCAAAGAAGCTATATACATCAAAAACTGGATACTAATAACTGTTTTGCAAAATTGAGAGCAATTTCAAATCTGTTCAGTTTTTTTCTGATACACCCTGTAGAGTGAAACAAACAGAGCATAGAACTTTTATATACAAACAAAAAAATTACCAGATCCAGATAAAACTGACATAAAAAGATCAGGCTCAAGCTCAGCAGTCCTATCATAGCCTGCGAGTGGGCTATATATATTCTCACATAATGCCCCACATACCAAGGTCGGGAACCATAAGAGGAAAAGAAATAGTTGAAACATCGGGTTATCAATAGACAATTCCAGCTTTTAGTTTATGCCTGCAGGGGGTGATGGGAAGTAAGGTATCTCTCCGTGTTTACATGACCACCATTTTTATTTTTTCATCATAATCAGCAATGTGATACCTTACTTCCCATCGTCCCCTGCACGCATAAACTAAAAGCTGGAATTGCCAATTGATGTGTCCCAGGAGTAGGTTGTTCTCAGGCAGTACTGACTACAATCATTTGACGTACTAAAATCAAAGAATCTAACAACTGAAAGGTATGTCCTTTGCTACAAATTGATGTATATAAAGGGGAATTCTACTGCCATATTTCCCGATCAAGTGGTAATCACAACAGAACAAATTACAGAAATACAAAACAAGTTGGGGAAGTATTTGGACTGTAAAGCTTTTAGAAATGTCATCTAGTCGATGTTTCAACCCTTTCATTTAATTCTTCCGCCGCCTTCAACTTTTCGCGCCCGTGTTCCTTACTTGTCAGTGATCATCTGTACTTTGTGAAACGTCATGTAGAGTGATAGTAATATAAAGACTCAAAGCCGTTTTTAAAAGGTTTACTGCAGAACTTCGAGAGAATAAATGATCGACAATCAAGGGATTCAAGTAGTTTTTTTACATACTTCTACTAATAAACATTTTTTGGGGGCCTATAAGGGGGGCACAGTAGGGATGTTGGGTAGGGATCTTAGTGTGTTGCCATGTAAACGAGTTATTTACCGCAAGCAAGCACACATGAGGCCAAATAAAAATAATAGTTGGTTTCAGGTTTCCGACCGACCTGTCAAAAATATGACCGACCATAAACATTTTATTGACTTTTCCAAGGAGAGATCGTAAATAGCCTAATATATAAATAGTCATTAGACTTGTTTATCTACAAATTATTTTGTTTGCTTATAATTTAATCATACAGTCATGTTAATCATAGTTTTACAAAAAGAACAGTTGAATAAAATATTAAAAACGTATCTGAAATGGCAGCTACTGCTAAAAAAAAGGCGAAAACGCCTTGATGCATTTACCTCTCGCGAAAAACATGTAGCTCACGGGTTATCCTGTTATTGCATACTTGATATAAAATATTTTTTTAAATAAAATGTTTTTCCGACCTACCTACCCATATAAAACATGGCTGTGAAACCTGAAACCAGCGATTTTTTTTATTTGGCCTGAACTTATATACGGGGGGGGAGGGGGTAGGGCTTATATTTAGAATGTTCTGAGTGGGAAGGGAGCATAGACACTGTTGTATTACTATGGTACTGAACAAGACTTTTATATATAGTAGATACATATATGCATATAATAGTTTGATTTCTTTAGATCAGCTTTTTCTCACTTTGGCCTACCTGATCCTGGTAACAGAAAGAGAAAGAGGGCTGTTCCGCTTATGTTATCAAGGACACCTTGACTCATAATTTTTTCCTGCTGTCATCACCCTTAACAGATAAAACACCTTCCATAAAAGAAGCAAGCAATCTACTTTATGGTGGTCTTGGAAAAAGAAGAATAACATTCAGCAACAAACAAGGTGATTTTAATCACCTTAAAACCACGTTAGAAAAAGAATACCCAAAGTTGTCATGTCAGAACGGACCATTTGAACTACTCCGGGCAGACAGAGGGGGTGCAACAAGACCACTGATACCAATCCCTATGGCCCCAAGTGGATATGGTATACCATATTTAAAAAACGCTGTATCAGATCATGCAATAATATATGTTCGTCCAATTCAGAGTGAGTTAGAGCCAAGATCCACCCAATGATTCCATTGGCATGACCCAGGTGTTTAACAGTAAATTATGAACTGCTTAAAAGACATTCCAATTCAAGATATGAAAAGCCATGTTGAAGACTGCTGCAGTGAAGTAAGTTCTAAGCATGAAAAATGTGGAAGCTCATTGTCAAAACCTAGCAGTTCCATTGACCTCACACGTCTATCAGAGGAAATTTGGGGTGAACCAGAGGAGTCAGAGATGAAGGATGAAAAACTATGGGAAAAGGACTTAGAACTTATGTTTCCAAGCTCTTCCATAGAGTCAATGAAAAAAGCAATTGGTAAAGCTATTTCTCTAAATGAGGCAGCAGAATTATTATTAGAAGACGCCACACCTAAAGAGGAACATCCTCAAGATCCCGTTACTTACGACTCCATTGAAAGTTTAGTTGCAGATTTCAGCTCAAGCGTGAACGATAATAAAAGTTACACTTTATGTATTGACAGAGAGGAACTATGGAGAGGCGCACTTTCCTTTTATAAAAAAGCACTTTCAGACAAAACTTTGCCATTGAAAGATCTGTCTATTATTTTTAAAGGGGAGGAAGGTTTAGATGCTGGAGCAATGAAAGTAGAATACTTTGAGCTTTTACTTACTGAAATTCACCAAAGGCTTTTGAAGGATCACAATCATCAAAGCTTCCCGTTCGTGATAGCACTAAAGGTTTTCTACTAAAATTGGCCGGAATTATTATTAGTCACTCTATTTTGCAAGGTGGACCGGCCTTTCCATTGCTTCCTCCAGCTATTTATCACCAACTGGTGGCTGATGACCCATTGAATGTCCTTGCCCATCTTTCTATGGAAGATATTCCACGCACAGCAGGTGAAGTATAAAAAATTACCAAAAGAAGTCGATTTAACCCATTATAAGCACCAGCGCTCTCCTCTGATGAGTAAAATTGTCTGGCGTTATAGACAGAGTAAAATAATAAAGTAGGGCGTATCAGGGCGCAATGCGACTCACAGATAGAGCGAAAGGAGAGAGTATTGGGCTTTAGTATGATAATAATTTCAGATATCAGTAAGTAGAATTACTAGTTATAACTTGAATTACTAGAAAATGCCTTTGCCCAAATTATCAATTTCTGTTTCTCAAAGAGTACTGCTTCTACAACACTAGACCCCATCATTGATATAATAATGAATTTTTATTAGAATATTAAATTAAACTATTCTCTTTAGGCACAGCTATGTTACATGAAATGTTAGAGAAGTTTCGCAATGGTGAGACAGTGTCTATGGTTCTCGAAGATAGTTCCTCATCAGGGGAACAGGTGGGAAATTTGTCGTCGCTGACCAAAAAATTGCGGGCAGAAACAAAGCTCATTGCATTTACATTCAAAACAAAGCAGAAAGTTAGCAAGAAGCTGTTTTAGCTGACGATTTTTTGCTTTCCATTCAACGATTTACAAAGTAACGGTTATTCTTTTAAAAGTCGACTATGAATTCTTTGTTTTGGGATGATTTGTTTTGTAATCGAGTGATTGGAAGAAGTTAATATGGCGACGTGAACATGGGAGTAAATACCGTATACGTCGATCTGTGGCTTGTTTAAAACCGTAATAAACGAAGAAAGACGTAATATGAGAATGAAATGTAAGTTGAAATTAACTTTATATGCCTCAAATTTTCCATCCTATGTTTCTTAGTGTAACTTCAGCTGTCTAAGTTCAAAATACAAGTTCGCGAAATTTGACAAATTTTGAAAATATGTAAAAATAGCTTGACTTTGAACTGTATTTTCTCAAAAATAGCCCGTGGCCTCAATTTTAAATATAGCTAAATGAAAAGAAAAAAGTTTTCGGCGTTTGTAGGTATCAAACATATCGTCGGGAAAATAGGGGCTCACAATGTTTTAGCTGAGTCTTTGAGACCCAGTTGCTTCGCACGTGTTGCGGTCAAATTTTTGCCAAGAATCAAAGGCCGAAATGTGAACTTCCTTCATGAAAACCGGCTCGAGAAGGGTCTAGTTTGAAAATTTAGCTATTAATTTCGTTTTCATGAGCATATTTTGGTTACACGTTAAATATTTTTGTACTTGATGAGATTCAAAATTTGTTGTATATTCAAGTCCGGCTTTAGTGTAATTTTGGTGATGACCGGAACAGAAATAAAGATATTTTAAAAACTGGCCGTGGCCTCACGATAAAACTTTCTAAAAATGTTCTCTGTTTCATGTATTTTTATTTGATATCTTAGGTATAAGCGTAAAAATAGGGGCTCATACAGTTTACGAGGTTGTAAAATGCATTACTTGCCTCTATTACCATGTAAATATTCGAAATTTTTCGACAGCAAAGTAGCAACTGTTTCAGATCGAATGCACACAGACAGTCCACCAGAGACAATGGCAGGGTACTGAAATAGAACGTCACTAAAAACTTCTGTATGATTAATTTAGATCATGTCCATTTTCAACATAAAACAGTCATTTATTTTGTACAAACATTTGGCAATATTTACACGATTGTGCCTTTTTGTAAACACGCGTTGCGTGTATTCCACTCAATTGAGTGACTCATATTGCTCGCGCATGCTCAGACAAATTTCCCACCTGTTCATCAGGGGCCGGTTGTATAAAAACGTAATTAGCGCTAACTGTAGTTATCGTTAATCACTGTAGTTAAATCCTTAACTGTAATTAGTTAACTACATGGCTTAACTGCGTTGCACAAAACGTAGTTAGTCGGATAGTCAACTAATCACGTAGTTAACTGTGCGTGTGGCTTGCGTGGGGCGTTTAAACACAAAATTACATAAAGTAAGCAGCGAATAACGACCGCTGACACCCATTTTCAACATGATTGTGGACTCGTATTTTGCAAATAGGCGGGAATTTTATTCAAAACACTAGAAAACAGTGAAAAATATACAAGAAAACAAGGAAAAACCGCCACAAAAATCATAAAAGAATGCAGTTTTTCCTTGAGATGCCTACGTTAAACCAAGGTATAGCTGTTTGGCAATTATATATCAGTGTTTCTTGGTGTAATGGACCATAGTTCGTCTTCGAGAAATCGTCCTGTGCAAAAATATGTTCTGTTTTCGTAAAAAACAGCAAAGCGATAGCATTTGAAGAGTTTATATTGTCAGGAAACATTCACATGGAAGATAGCGATTGAAAATCTCAGGTAACCGTTGCTTTTCATTGTTGTTTTACTGAAAAATGTTGTTCACTCGTATACAACCGCCATTTTTAACTACGTTTTGGACAGTTAACTATACCCTAAAGCATAGTTAACTTTAACTACTTTTTAACTGCAGTTAAGGCTAACTACACTTTTATACAACCGGCTTAACTACGTGATTAAAGTTAACCACTTTTTAACTACTATTTAACTGCAGTTAGCGCTAACTACGTTTTTATACAACCAGCCCCTGAAGTTTATTGGGCGATCATCAATTCTTCCCATTGGTCTTTGACAAAGGCTGTTACGGATGCAGATTTGCCACTTCTGATCCAATGTCTTTTAGAAAACGAAATCCTGTTATCACGAAAGTACGAGATAGACCAGTTGAGTGAAGGATTAGCTTTTCTGGGATTGCTGGACATAATGAAAAAAAAATGCAGATCTTTGTTTCAGTCTATTCTGTTTCAGTGATGACACAGCTCTTACAGCAGAAAGATTTATCAGTCTCATTGGCAGCAAAGTCGAGGTTCCAACGGAATTTTCTAAGAAGCAGTCGTATGATTGGTTCATTCAGTATGTTCAGAGTGCAAGTGCTGAGCAACTGCAGTGCTTACTAAAGTTTGCAACATCTTTCAAAACAATCCCTCCTTATGGTATGGAACATAAAATTACCATAAAGTATCTCCCGGATGATGATACAGCAAGTTTACCGAAATCACTAGCTTGTTTAGCAATCTTGAGTCTTCCAACAGTACATTCCAGCCACAAGAAACTCAACGAAAGCATAGATGTTGCTTTGAAATTCGAAAGCGAAGGTTTCGGGAGCTCCTAAACAACTAAGGTAATAAAAACCATATACTGTTAAGGTGAATTACTGTATCCTCTGCAGGGGCTGTCTCCATAAGACACACAAATAGGTCTCCTGTTTAAAGAGTACATGACTCAAACACTTGGATTCCACATGTTACGCCATTACATTTTCAGGCCATTACTTCCTAATTGTTTCTGGTTTTTCGATTTGATATTATGTTAATATACCTAAGACTCTTAATAGTAGATATACTATAATAAGGTATTACCACTTTGTTTAGTTCATTAACACAGAGGGATGTGTTACGTTGCAGGTACATGCTGAATGCAGGGACAAATCCCATGATGTATGTTTTGCAAAATGTCGCAAAAAATAAAAACCTGTTTGATTTCATGAAATGTCGCAGGACAAAAATTTGGCTTCGCGAAAAAGTTCTATATGGGATACACGATAAAATTTGTCCTGCAGCAAATGTTCCTGGAACATGTCCCTCAGTGACGAATCTTTAGGTGTTAGTTTTCACGATGTTGTGTCCTGGTTGATATTGTTGTGTTAATTAAAAGGTTAAAAAATGTTGCCCGACCCAAGACTATTTTAAACAGCTATTTAAGCTGCTCTTTCTCATCAAGAAATTAAAAAAACGGTTGTTTAGTGCAGTGGCCAGCCAAAGTATGTGTTACCTTATTATTTTGCTGAAAGAATTCCTTATAGTACACCCCTAAAATTCTATTCGAACTATTTTAATTGTTTTCTTTTGATTGATACTGGTCAAAATGACTTTATCATGTGCTAATTAACAGTTATTCTGCGAACTCGAGTCGAATATGAGCTGATAGCTGATGAGGCGCGTAGCGCCGAATCGGCTATCGCTCATATTCGACGAGAGTGAGTGGAATAACTGTTTTATTATATACACAAGGTCTGAATTCACAGACTTTGCTTTTCGGATATTTTTAATATTTTTCTATTTTGTTTATGTTTTTATCTTCGCTCTTTCGGCCGATTATTTTTTCAAAAATATATATTTTTAACCATTTTAAATTTTAAAAATTTATTTGCTAACCTGAAAACAATTTGCGGGAGTTTTTTCATTGTGTTTTTAATCCTGTGAAGGCTATAAAAAGCGACAACTTGCCGTTTTCTCGTTTGCAAAACATCTTACCTTCAGTTTGGCCGCCATTTTGTTTTTCTCTACTAGCAGGATATGAGCTAATATCCTGCTAGTAGAGAACCAATCAGATTGCAGAATACCTCATATCCAGACCTTGTGTATATAATAACAACCGTTATTCCACGCCCCGTTTCCTTAGTATCAATTTATAATGATTATTATTTACTGCGACCGAGGGAAACAGTTACAGTGATCTGTTTTCCAAGGTTTCAGTAAATAAGTGATATTTGTATAAATATATTTTTATATCAAAGGTCGAATGAAAACAAGTTTGATGCTTTTATTAATAAAAATGCTATTTGTTGTTGCCATATTTACTCGTGGTTTTGTTGGTTACTATGGTGTACAAAATGTATTAGTATAATTAGAAAGGTGATAATTGAAACTTCTGCACGCTGACTAGTCACCTCACCAGCAATAATCACCTGAAGCGGGGTTTTTTTTCAAAATAGCTGCAAGCATAAAAAAATGTTTTGAAATGTGTATTTATACGTTTCGAAATGCTTTTAAACATGGAACAACACAGTTTTTGGTCGGATGAAAAGCAACAAAAAGTGAACTTTGAAAATTAGTATATAATACTAGTACAGTACAGTACAGTACAGTATAAGTATAATTATCATTAATATAATTATTTGGTCTACTTAAATCGTGATATGTACTGTATTGTACAGCTGGTACTGAAATGTATATAATGGTTATTGGTTGATGTTATGTTAATTGTTAAATAAAGTTAATAATTGTCTTACTCTATTGCTTGCTGTAAGCTCATTACCACATTGAGATAAATGTCCAATCCAAATGACTGACTTTCAGCTAAGGGATTGTGTTGCAAATAATCATCATCCAATATGGCTAAGTGTACTTGAGGAACCTCAATATGTGACCCACTTGCAATGTTTTCACTCCACTCCTGACTTGGTAAAGGTCCATCCCAGTCTATGCTTGATTGCAAGGCCTCTGCCTAAATGTACACATATGTGCTTTCTATCATGACAGCTTTCATTTATATCTATCTGTTGCAAATTCTTCATGCAAATTTCATAGGCATGTTATTATGCATTTACAGGTACATGTACATTAACTGTAAAACAGTACTTACGAAACTAAAAAACCTACAGTATTTAAAACTGTCATCAGGGTTTTTTTCTTGGGTCCGTTTTTGCAGAAAAGGTTAAGTTTAACTGAGCAGCTGGGGGTAGTGAGCAGAGGCTGAATATTCTCCCGGTGAAAAGTAGAACCAGGGATCCAAGGCTATTGCAACATTCCAAAAGGCAAACACTGTTCAACATACAAAATGAAAAACTTCGGGTCATAGCTCGCCAATGCATGACTTTGAATGTTCAATGACTGCTGAACTGAATTTAATTTTCATGCGCGTTTGAACACTGGTCGAATTTGAACGGAAATATGTCGACACTAGAACAGGATTGTTTCGTACCATTACATACGAGTTACGATTACAGAAATATGGCATGGTGTTTTGAATTGTTTGTTTCTCCATTCAGTGTTTATGACAAATCATACATATTGCTTACCTCGCTGATTTCATGACTTGAACTATTGCTGTGGTGACCCCACAACCATAGCTGTGCTGGAGACATGTTTTGTTCACTCGACAATGGGTGGTTATTCCATCCATTACCAAATTCCAACAGATGAGCATTTATTCGAGGCTCAAATACATATCTCAAAGAAAACAGGTGCAAATCATTTGTAGTATCAAGAAGCCCTTCATGTTCCATGTATGAAAACAGGTTGTAATAAATATAGGTGCATCCTTGGAAGAGATCTCTCCAGAATCTTTCAATTCTTTGATTGTGGCAGCTCTTACCAGCAATGAAACTGCCCCTGTTAGGGCCTCGGTCTGGATGTGTAAACATAAACCAGGCCACATCAACATTCTCACAACCTTGATCTGCTCTTACACGAGATGGTAGACCGTATTGGGTGACAGCTTCCTTGAAGAGTGTTAGAACAGTGTCTGCTCTATTGTTGCAGCTGCATCTTAAATACATGATGTGCCTGGAATAGCCATCAATACCACCATGTATTACAAACCTAGTTAACCTATTGAGCCCCAGTGTGCCATACTTTCTTTTTACTTGTCTGGTGCTAGACAATTTTACTCGTCAATGGGGAAGCTCTGCAGCACGCAAAGAGTAATGTGTAACTTATTTTTTAAAAGTGCTTTTGATTGGGCAAATAATCCTAGTACACTGCTATATATAGTTCATATAATAGTTGTGCATTCAGTATTAAGTAGTGCTTATTCTCTGTCTTGCCATTGTTAAAAGCACAACTTGTACGTTTTAGGCAATTAAGTAAGGAGTTACCCATCACACCTTGCGTGCTTAGAGTTTAAGGTTTGAGATTTTTGAAGGACAACTTTTTTTGAAACAGCTGTATAAACCATATGGCCACATGTTATAATGTGCATTGATTCACATTCCACTGGCTATCATAAAGTCATACACTGATACCCTTACTGATTACCTTATTAATTTGTGATTGCCGTCAATATGACACATGGATAATGGTGCCTGAACAAAATATGTTCTTCGGTTAACTGTTGTCAACCGTAAGGCACCCATTAATATGCCTTGCGGATCTACTATTCTCATACTATCCCTGATCCTATTCCACTGAATATTAAAGCCTCTAACTCTTAGGTGTCCGCGCATCTGTCGATAACCACAGTTGGGAAATTCACTCACAATTCTTGCACTAAATAAATCAAAGGTGAAAGTAATTAAAGTCCTAACTTATACCTTACAAAAAAACCTTATATATAAATACATACTATGAGTAATAACTAATTTGATTAGAGATTTGTAGTCAAAATACAAGAACCTTCCCACTCTCACTTCAATAGTTTCTTGGTTATTACTGTAATGTAATTTGTCCCATTTTTCTGTATAGCAGTTACTAATATGAATATATTGCAATGAAATTAAAACTTTGCTCCTTTTATGCACCTAATTTAATGAAAAATGCATCCTTTGCAGAACAAATTAGATTAAATCATAACCGACCGCAGAAGCAGGAAAGTTCTTGTATTGGGTCATTCCAGAAAACATCCATACCACCCCACGGAGGAAATTGGAAGTTAACCCCCCTACCCCCTTCGGATGTCCTAATACATTTACAATTATCAGAAACAATTTTGTCTCCCTTCCCCCTCCCGATAGCAGAAATTTCCTCCATGGGGGGAGTGTGAATCGTTTCTGGAACAACCCATTTTGACTGTAGGCATTTAGTTTTTTTTATAAAATCCTTAAACATATAAACATTTAAGATTGGGTGAATCACATAATACTACCACGCTAAGGAGTAACAGGGGCCCTGTCAGCATAATTAGTAAATTCGTCAACAGAATTTCTACCTTCTTGCAAAATGCTTGTGCTGGCCCAAAGATTTCCAAGTTATATTACGTTTTTCTACCTGCAAAAATGTTTAGGCTATTCTTCCTAAGAAAATGTTTGGGGTATTCTCTCTGAGGTCCCAGAAACGGAGAAATCCTGCATTTTGAGGGCGTGCAAAGGTAAAAGCCTGGGTACGAGGTTGACTAGTTGACAGTCATAACTTTACATTTTATTTGGGGCTCCCAATTTGGCTGGGGCCCAGGGCTGTTCGTGGGGGGCAGGGGGTTGTTAGGAGTCCCTGTATCCCTGGCTTTGTATGCCCTAAACGTTTCATGTTTCACTTACATCAGTTGATCCAAATCTGAATCACTCATACAACTATAGCTATTTCTCTTTAACTGGAATTTGTCAATTTGCCTTTGAACAGTCTTTGGTGATACAGAAAAAAATTTCGAAATTTGAACATTGGTGAAGTTATACTCAATATAAAGTTCTAGCTGTTCTTTTGGTATGATAACCTCCGGGCGCCCACGACAATATGTCTTTTTAAATAACTTTCCTTGAATTTCCTCAGGTTTGTTGTTTAAAAGTAGTTCTTGAGCATTATTAAGTAATGTCACAAGTTGGGATGGAATATTGAAAGATACCTCCGCTGCATTAAGTAAATAAATAATTCTTTCCAAGTGAAGGCTAATATAGTCTCTGCCATCTTCATCCTCTGATGTTATTCCATCTATACGGTTCATTAAAAACTCTATACTTGAGCGAAGGCCATTCAGTAATTCAGTTGTCAGCGACGCCATGTTTCGAAAAAAATTATATATGTTATACACATTTTACAATACGCCAAAAGTCGACGAGCCGAACCCGCGATCGAAATCAGCACGACGACTCGAAGAGGGACACGACGAGTCGAAGCAAAGGCTCGACCCGACTCAGTCGAGGCGTCGAGACACGACGAGTCGACACCGTCGACACGACGAGTCGAAAAGGGAACTCGACTAGTCAAAACCGTCATTTGACGAGTCGAAGCCGACAGTCGACTACTCGAGTCGAGACTCGGAGACACGACACGACGAGTCGAATATTTTGTCCACGATTTCACTTCATAGATCAACTGGGATATTTGCAAACAAGAAAACGACATCAAATGATACCAACACTTGATCTGCTTTAAGAGGTTTACCTCTTACAAATTCTGCAAAATGACAGGAATTTTTGACAGTGTTTTCGGTATTTCCCACCACAGGGGACAAAATTTTCGCCAAAAAACTTGAAACTCCATTCATATATGTAGGAGAATTCACAAAGGACACAATAGGTCTCAATGGAATTTCCGGTTTATCGATTTTCGGTAAGCCATAGAAACGCGGAGATAGTCCATCACTGCTGTATAACTTTTCACATGTAGCCTTGCTGATAATATTGGATTTCTTCAAAAGAAGTAACTTGGCGTTTAAACCTCTTTGAGTCTTTCCAGTAGGATCAGACTTGAGAATAGAATACGTATTTCTGTCATTCAATAGTGAAAGAGCCTTCTCGCGATAATCATGTTTGTCCGTAACAACAACGCAATTGCCTTTGCCCGCTGAAAGTATAACCCTGTCCGGATCTTTTTTAACAGCAAGTAAAGCTTTGAAAAAATTCGAATCAATGTTTTTTGGAGGTATTTTGGCACGTCTAAGAATGCTACTGACCTCGGCTCTTACCAATCGCTTAGCATCATCGTCTAGTGGAAAAATTCCTTCTTCCACTGAAGCAATGATTTCGGCTGTTGGAATTCTGTTAGGTACACCGCAAATTTTAGGCCGTGTTCAAGACCCTTCCAACTCACTTAGCTCTTTAGATGAGAGGTTTTTAACCCATCTCTTCTTAAGATTCGAACCTGATTTATCAGATGGTTTCGTTCCAATCAGACGCAGCAATTTTTTGTCATGCTTCTCTCTCTGTTTGATCGACTCTTTGCGAAATTGCGAACGACAAAACTCTTCGATCCATAGGACTTCAGAGCAGTCGATCAAATCAGAAAGCTCGCAGAGTAAACGTTGACAATCAGAGCGCAGACGGTGTATAGACTGATGACAATCGTTTATACGCAACCTCAGGAAAGAAAAACCAGTATTTTCCATTAGCTTGTATCCCTTTTTACTCCGTATTGGAGGTTTGAATCGCAAGCTGAACGGCAAAACTTTGTTTTCCTTGCACCGATGATTGAAATACAAATGACCACGATATTTGGTAATACGAATCTTCATGTTGACGAGCTTTCGAAGCCTCGAAACAACATTTTGACCATATTTTTCTCTTATAGATATAAAGTTTGTTCGTTCACTGCAACCAGGTATATCAATCATGTTTCGCTCGCTACTCTGGTTTAAATAAATGATTACAAAGCGCAGTGGAATTGTAATCAAGACCCAACGTTTCGACACTCCAGTCTAGTGTCTTCATCAGGGGTGATCTAAAACTGCGATCGTGGCTTCTTAAATACCCAAGGGATGACGTCACCTGCCAAGAAGATGCATATATTCTTCTGGAAAATAGGCACCGTCATCCCTATTCAAAGCATAATGACTCATATTTATATGCCACGCTTCTAGGCATCAGCTTTAGCCGAACATGTATGTTACACCAAACACGAGATTGCATGGGAAAACTCTAAAGTAATTACCACAAACAATCGCTATGGTCAAAGACTTTGCCTAGAAGCGTGGCATATAAATATGAGTCATCATGCTTTGAATAGGGATGAGGGCGCCTATTTGCCACAATATATGCATAAGAATATATGCATCTTCTTGGCAGGTGACGTCATCCCTTGGGTATTTAAGAAGCCACGATCGCAGTTTTAGATCACCCCTGATGAAGACACTAGACTGGAGTGTCGAAACGTTGGGTCTTGATTACAATTCGACTGCGCTTTGTAATCATTTATTTAAACCAGAGTAGCGAGCGAAACATGATTGATATACCTGGTTGCAGTGAACGAACAAACCTTCATATTCATTAGGATTCAAATTTGCATTGCCTTGTATTGCCATTGGATTGCATTGCATTGCTTTTTCTCATTGATTTCCATTGTCATATCTACTAAGTTTCCGAAGAAAAGGGTGACCTCCACCAGAAATTGAATCTAGATTGACTGTATTTTACAAAAATAGTTATCATTTCACAAAAATCACGACTTTATTACGCAAATTTTACCTGAAAATGTCACACTTTAAACTTGAATCTTACCTGATTTTTACCCGAGTTTCACAGTTGGGGGTGGTTTACACCAAACACCCCGGCCGCTACGTCCCTGTACAGTGGATTGCATAAAAACCTTTACTCTTTAGCTGAATAATTACACCTAATATATAGGCTAAGGACAAATTAAATTGATGTCGCCTTGACATTGTGAATACCAGAATTTGTTTTACCGAAGTATTTAGCTCGATCACTCCGTAGCCCGTAGGTTAACACTGTATTCAGTTGAGCTCATGATACCGATTAACTGGCTAGTCTTACTATGATTGAATATTACTTACTGTATGATCGCGTAGTTTCGTGAAAATGTTGCTAACTTTGTTGGAAACTTGCTTCTCTGAAAGCTCATTTCTTTCCTCCACTGTTGCCAACTCGCCATAACGATGTTTTTTGTCTGGAGCCAACTCTTTAAATTTCACTGCGGCATCCTTGTTGAAAGCCGATATCCCATCTTTCAAGCTGTTTTTACCATCTAAAAATAATTCTACCATCATTCAAGCTGTTTTTACCATCTAATGCACGTAACATCTGTTACACTTACAGCTACTGTATATGCCTATAGATTCGGCTCATTGCGCCAGAGGCGCAGTAACCTGAAGTTCAGGCCCTAATTTGAAATAGGGCCTGACACAAAACCTATCTAAACCGTGGGACGCCCACATGTTATTTTTAGACACAACATGATTGACACTGTGACTGTGTTATACATTTCATTGAACGAAAAATACCAGAGGGAAAATATAAAGATATTCATTCATTTCATTTCATGTTATATTCTCATGAACATGTCCGCAGAGTGTGCATTTTATACTTAAAAATCCAAGGTACTTTTTAGAGTTCAGTTTCTCCATTTAATTTAACCAGAGCAACAAAGATTTAGTCAGTTCTGTGCAACAGTGCAAGGACTGAATTCAACTTCAACTTTATTTAATTAAACACGGTACTATTTCACAGTATATTAAAATATATGCAAATAATTTTGTTCTCTGCGATCTACTTTCCGCAATTGGAATTAAAGTGCGTCAAGAAAATACGCTAAAATTATTTGTTTCGTCATTGAACGAGGGATCTAAACAAACGGCTTGACTGCCAAACTTTCTCAAGGTCTCAACTTGCTGGACGCGGATATACAATTTCTAACCGGATAACAACAACAATAACAAAATTCTTTATCGTATCATGACGAAGGCGATATGGCTCAGAAAACAACGCCGGTAAGACCTGATAAATAAGACTTTCACCGAAGCCAGTTGGCAGAACGGCAAAGACATCTTGGGCCTTGGCTGTCAACAACAAGCTTTCGAATGCACGACTTTTGCTGTTTTTTAAGCGTCGTGTGTCCAAACTTCGTCAAAGATTTTGATAAAGCTCTTTCAAAATGATTTGGGATAAAACGCGGATGCGGACGGACGGACACGCGGACGGACATGATGGACGGACACGCAGACAGACATGCGGACGGACACGCGGACGGACAAGCGGACGGACACGCGGACTGACACGCTGACGGACATGCGGACGGACACGCGAACGGACATGCGGACGGACACGCGGACGGACAGACGGACGGAAGGACGAAAAGGATGAAATTCGGATGCGGACAAAAAGGATAAAATGCGGACTGTTTCATTGCCCTAACATAATTCGTTATTTCGGAGACACAATTCATAGACTTAGTACACGGTAAATTCCAGCTGGAGTTTCAGCCGCTTGCCGAAGATGCATTGTAATTTCATTTTAGTTAATAGTATATGCAAGGTCATAGAGAATTGTGCTGGGTTTTTTCTCCCCGTAGTAAAATACCATTACGGTGGTGTTGATTTCTGGATGAAAACAGCATGAATTCAACATAATAATATAAGAAATGCACAGAGCTAGTGCTGATGCCTTACCCGCGATATATTTTACGGAAATCCCAACGCAAAAATATTTAACAACAAGGTAATTACAACAGGATATTACGAATGTAATAATCAATATTAAAATACATGTAGTTATGCAAGGCGGAGGCTTTGCAGTAAATAATTGCTCCAGGTATCTGAACCATGCTGAATAGTCAAATTAGCGAGCTAAAGAGTAAAGAATTCATTGACCGATGACAAATAGTGACAAAGCAAATATAGTGACTTTAAAGAAATTTCTATAAATGTTTAAGACGTTTAGTGTTTACTGCTAGACGTACATCCAGGCTTCTCTCCTACGCAAAGGCTTTTAAAGAATATGAAATTCGAAGGAATTGGAATTGCGCTAGAAGGTATCTGGTATGAAGAGAACTAAATAGTTACTGTACTTTCAAGAAAAATTAGCTAGATACATAGATGTTTATTTACTCTAATCACTACAAATGTTTAAGTTGTTAATAAACAACCTCAAGAAATCGGATTTTGTGCTAAGCTGCCAAGGCTGATATTCTATTTTTTTAAATATTCTGGAAGAAACACAGTGAAGGTTAGTTTTTATTGTGAATACTATTTATCAATACTGATTACTGTTGATTTGAAGCTCGATTTTGGTATACGGTGTCGGTGAAACGAGGACGCAAAATCAATGGACAATGGTGGATTTTCAAGAAAATTATTATTTTCAAAATAGGCCGTTTCAATTTTAATACGTTTTCGTTTCAACTGTGTCTTTATTAAAGGTTTATAACTATATATTTTGAAAGCTTCAAATGCGTGTGTTTTCATGCGCAGCAAGGCGAGATTTTGAAAATGTAATAGATATTTTTGAATTTCCGTGGCATAACAACAGTCAGTGTGTTGCGAACATTTTCTTGGGGAATTTTCTAGTAACCTGAATATAAATCCAACTAAAATGTAGTCATTTTCACAAGCATTCAAACCATCTGCAGTAGGGGTGAATATCGTTAAATTTCGAATTAATATAAGCGTTTGAAACTCGTGCCTAAACCAGACATTATATTGTCCGACTAGAATGTGTATTCCGACCAGGGCATTTTTTAAGAATTCGTCAGTGGGGGGGGGGGGCATCTACAAAAGGGACCATACTATACCGAGTGTGGAGAAATGATAGATGGTTTGTTGGTAATAAAAGTTTGGTGTGGTATCGCATTTAATAGTGTGGTGGGGTAGGGGGCTCTGGGGGTATTTTCCCCCAGAAAATTTTTTGTATTTTTCTACCCCTATGACTGCAATTCCCTGCATTTTCTGAAACAGTTTTTTGGATATACAGTCATTACATTATGCTGTTGATAGACTGAACCTTCAGTTAAGTACTTGCATAGTATGTTTATGTAGATACCACAACTTGGTCACTCAGGGAGCCAGCTTGATAAACTTAGAGGGCCCGACTCCCACAAAGCGCCAAGCATGGTTGGCACAGTCGCACAGAGCGGAAAAATTTTGAAAAGTTTGCGTCTCTAAATTGTCGGAAATTGCATTTTCAAAGTCTTCTCCACCTCTTTTGTTAGGCCCTTTCATTAATTCGTTCATTATGATATGTGAGTCTATGCTATCCGCGAGTCAGGATGGATTATTGCGAGAAATGTTGTTATCAAAATATCGATTACAGATATTTAACTATATATATACATACGATTTCAAATACCTCTGGTTTCGAAATCAATTGTAGTTTTTTGGTGGGAGGCCAAAATTATTCCCCTCTTATAAAACACTGGGTTGGAGGCTTGTTGCCCCATGCGGTCACTAACTCGATTAGCCGAGCCTTCCAACAACTCAGTCAAATCTATAGGGTCTGGGAAATGCAATCCACTGGAAAATGTTTAAAATCTAACAAGGTATTTACAACACAATTAATGTTTAGCATTAAAGATAAAAGACAGGACATAAGATTCACAAAGCAAATTTCAGTTACTAGAATATCAAAAGGGACTTTGACTGGGGGGGGCAAAATTGCTGAGTGGGGGGGGGGCACCATGGGGGTTGGGGGGGCTTTGCCCCCCCCCCAGTTATATCGTTAAAAAATGCCCTGATTCCGACGGCAATTTTTACACCCTCGTTTAGGCAACGAATTCTCGCTCAATATTCTAGCTACAATATTCTGGCTCGTACCAAAATGTAGCTGATTGCACCAGCTATCTGACAATATGCGTAAAATTATTGTACCTGTAATATTCGCACAGATATAGTCGAATAAATGTCATATGTTTATATTGCATTAAACTTTCTAATTATAATTCTGGTTTCAAATTTGTTTACATTGTATGATTTTGACCCCGTCGTTTAGACAACGTTTTCTCGCTCAATATTGTAGCTACAGGAATATAGCTCCCACTAAAATGTAGGCATTTTCACAAGCATTCAAACCATCTGCAGTAGGGTTTAATATCGTCAAATTTCGAATTAATATTAGCGGTTGAAACTCCGAAAATGACTACATTTTAAGATTTATATTCAGGTTACTAGAAAATTCGCCGAGAAAATGTTCGCAACACACTGACTGTTGTTATGCCACGGAAATTCAAAAATATCTTTTACATTTTCAAAATCTCGCCTTGCTGCGCATGAAAACACACGCATTTGAAGCTTTCAAAATCTATAGTTATAAACCTTTAATAAAGACACAGTTGAAACGAAAACGTATTAAAATTGAAACGGCCTATTTTGAAAATAATTATTTTCTTGAAAATCCGCCATTGTCCATTGATTTTGCGTCCTCGTTTCACCGACACCGTATACCAAAATCGAGCTTCAAATCAACAGTAATCAGTATTGATAAATAGTATTCACAATAAAAACTAACCTTCACTGTGTTTCTTCCAGAATATTTAAAAAAATAGAATATCAGCCTTGGCAGCCTAGCACAAAATCCGATTTCTTGAGGTTGTTTATTAACAACTTAGACATTTGTAGTGATTAGAGTAAATAAACATCTATGTATCTAGCTAATTTTTCTTGAAAGTACAGTAACTATTTAGTTCTCTTCATACCAGATACCTTCTAGCGCAATTTCAATTCCTTCGAATTTCATATTCTTTAAAAGCCTTTGCGTAGGAGAGAGGCCTGGATGTACGTCTAGCAGTAAACACTAAACGTCTTAAACATTTATAGAAATTTCTTTAAAGTCACTATATTTGCTTTGTCACTATTTGTCATCGGTCAATGAATTCTTTACTCTTTAGCTCGCTAATTTGACTATTCAGCATGGTTCAGATACCTGGAGCAATTATTTACTGCAAAGCCTCCGCCTTGCATAACTACATGTATTTTAATATTGATTATTACATTCGTAATACCCTGTTGTAATTACCTTGTTGTTATATATTTTTGCGTTGGGATTTCCGTAAAATATATCGCGGGTAAGGCATCAGCACTAGCTCTGTGCATTTCTTATATTATTATGTTGAATTCATGCTGTTTTCATCCAGAAATCAACACCACCGTAATGGTATTTTACTACGGGGAGAAAAATCCCAGCACAATTCTCTATGACCTTGCATATACTATTAACTAAAATGAAATTACAATGCATTTTCGGCAAGCGGCTGAAACTTCAGCTGGAATTTACCGTTTACTAAGTCTATGAATTGTGTCTCCGAAATAACGAATTATGTTAGGGCAATGAAACAGTCCGCATTTTATCCTTTTTGTCCACATCCTAATTTCATCCTTTTCGTCCTTCCGTCCGTCCGTCCGCGTGTCCGTCCGCATGTCCGTTCGCGTGTCCGTTCGCGTGTCCGTCCGCGTGTCCGTCCGCGTGTCCGTCCGCATGTCCGTCCGCATGTCCGTCCGCGTGTCCGTCCGCATGTCCGTCCGCGTGTCCGTCCGTCCGTCCGCATCCGCGTTTTATCCCAACCCCTTTCAAAATACTGTGTGTTTGATTTATTTTCTGCCATAAAGCATATTAAACAAAAGAAATTTGAAGAATTTCGACAATACTATTACGATAATCACAATGCAATTCGGTAATGTAGCAGCTTGAATAAGACTGTTTTCTGTTGGTCAGAGTACTAATTGGGTAGCGAAGGTAGCAAACCAATAGGAAGCCAGAGATTGTCAACATTTGCCTTTGAACTTCCGGTTTATTTGTAAGATCATAAACAGGCAACTGGCAAAGAAATTGAGCAAAAATATAGCTGAGAATACCCGAGTCTTTGTTTCTAAACTTGAATGTATTAATAAATCGTTCTGTGTATGCAATGTAAGTATCATTTAATAATGAATAGCGTAAAGATGTAAAACGGCAACGCACTTTTTGCGGCTTATTAAAAGCAAGTTTTGTATTGTTTGTCACCGAAATCACGTTGTTAAATTCGCTAAACTTCTGTGTGGATGTGATAGACTATCTGGCGTTCCCTCGAAACGTCGAAGTTTTGTCTATATATATTCAGGTAGGCTATCACATTCACACCTCGATTCACACAGATGTTTTATCGAAGATTCTACCAGCACCAAGCGGCAAGCGTTCGAGATAAATTCGCTAATATTGCATAAGAACACGATGTGGTTTATATTATATCTATTTCACTTTATAGAATGTTTATCTACAGCTGCACCCAAGACGAAATACATTAATCCGTGTTGTCAGCAAGTAGTTGGATAGTTTTATTATCCACCGGCACATAATTCGTGAACAAAGACGAGACATAGGCCTATTTTAAAAACGATACTAATATGTTGTCTTTTTATAAATTATAATTGTACATTTGCCTTTTTATGTCAATTAAACTTTATTTCAATTTAATATCGTGTGATTTCGCCACATGCTTGAATCAGGTTGTTTTACATTATATGATTATACTTTGTCAGTTTATATAATTTTTAAACCGAAATCCTCACACGTATGATGTATGCTCCTGACCACACAACTCACAAGTTGAACATATATGTTATAAATCTAGACTGCGAGCAATCCCTCTATTTTCCTTCGTTTTATTGTTTCCCGGACTAAGACTGAACGCGCGGGAAAATGGCAAAAAGGGGCGGAGACGATTGCTCGCAGTCTATTATAAATCAGATACACATGACACAGCATTAGGTAGCCTTATGGAGATATCTTGGTAATAGGATATGGAAACACAGCTAGTAGCTATTGCAAAACGAAAATGTATAAATTGTGATGAATAGAGAGAAAATATATTAGTTTCCGATAGGGAAGCCAGAGAGGGGGGCATTTGCCCCTCCTGCTCTTTTCTAAGGGGGTTGAAGTGCCCTTTTAATGTAACGTGTGCATATACTAAAACCTCCAAATACAAGAGACTTCAACAGTAAATCTGATTGATTATTTTATGTTGAGACTTTATAAAAAAATTCCAAGATTTTCTTGCTTAGCACCAACCACAGATGTGCCTCAAAGGGAAATTGCAGTAGGCTCCCTTGTCATTTATTAATAGGGTCCCATGTCCTTTGTGTAGAAAAGTTGCAATTAAATGAGCAGAAATTTGAATTACAACAAAGTTTAAAGGCAAAATATGCTTTCAATATAATATGACCAACTGCCCTTACATTTGCCGACTGCCCCTTGCCATTTGCCATTTGCCGACTGCCTATTCCCTACCACTGCTCCAACATCACATACATATGAATCAAATATCCAAAGGATTGGTTCGAGGTAATACACCTAACAACTAGTGATGAACCTGAATACATGCACCCACAATTATGATTTTACTGCGGTTTGACACAAAACATCCTTACTTATCAGGAGTAATAATATTAGTTAATAGGTAATAGAACTATCTGCCAGTGTCTTGTTAAAACCATTAATTATTTAATTGCAATAAGACTGGATGCTCATGCTTTAATATTTTAATTGGTCTTATATTACACCAGGCAGTTTTACTCATTCAATAAATAGAGGAGTACTGCATGGATGAGCCTGTTGCATTGGGTACTATATTGCAAGTATATGTAGGAGCGAATTGCTTTAAATATGTGTATACATATCCAGAATACCATACACAAAATAGTATCTTATCTTCTTTATCTATAAATAGACACATTTATAGCTAACATAAAAACCTTACTGTAATAAAAAATTATATCTTTCGTATTTAAATATATAGTGGTCATCAAGCTATCAAAAATAGATTTTACATGTTCAAATAAAACCCTATAGGAATACACCCTTTTCATGAATGGCTGCCGATTAAAAATTCTTTTATGTGCATATAAATTGGCCCAACTAGCCTCGTACTCATGTTAAGATTTCAAAGGAATTTCTACCCAGAAACGAGGCTAGTTGGGCAATTTATATGCGCATAAAAGAATTTTTAATCGGCAGCCATTTATGAAAAGGATGTATTGTGATTGGAATATGTCAGATATTAGGCAAGGCCGGCGAGAGTAGTGATGGGCGATACCGAGTACTCGGTATTCGATACCAGCGATACCACAAACAGCGGTATCGGTATCAATTACTGACGTGGTATCGTTCGATACTTGCACCCTTTTTTAAACAACTTGTTTAATTTCACTTCTTTGTTTAAGACTTAATGAACCACTAAAATAACTCTTATTATTTTTTTTCTTGCGGTCCGAAGTCATATTTTACGCTTTTCTGCAATCTGATTGGCCACGTGAGCGGTCCGTATGAGCCCCTACGGACCGCGCGAGATTTAAAGCCGTAGAGCCAATGTTTCTATTTTTAAAAATTTAAAGACGAGTTTAAAGGCTACTTTTTAAAATATTAAAATGTCTGCAGACGATGAAGAACACAGTGAAAGCGAATTTTACTATCTCACAAAAGATATTACTCTTCCCGATAGCATTGATGATAGAAACGACGTTTTATTTGGCAGCTTCATTCGCGTGCGGGAGGAGTGATTGGGCAAATCCAGAGGAGGAATTAAAAAAAAATAAAAATATTACTTACCGGTATGGTCGGTCCGTATAGAGAAATATTTCTCTATACGGACCTCTAATCCGGTAAATAACATATATATATTTTAAATGTGGTGCGCCAAGTCATGTATAGAAAATATTTATTACGTTTCGGGCTTTTGGTTACTTATAGCTTTATTTATTTTACATACAGTATTATAATATAGCATTTGTAAATTCTGAACGCTGATTGGCTGAGAGCCGTGTTGATATAACTCAATGTCAACACGGGAAATTTTCCGCCGCTTGTAAACACGGAAATTTTTCTTATCCTTCGGGCTTTTGACATTGCTATATTATAAAAAAAATATAAAACATTTTTTCCGTATTGATATATAGTTATATCAACACTCGTGGAAGTTGGGAAAACTCGAAATTGTATGAAAACACTTCGCCCTTTAATTTCTCGTTTTCCCAATTCCACTCGTGTTGATATAACTGTATATCAACACGGAAAATGTTTTATATTTGTTAAATGTAAAATGTTTTTCCGCTGATCGGCAGGTATCGAAAGTAGCCGATACTAGCAATTTAAGTACTCACTTCCGGTACCGAAAATTGAAATTTTGTGTTTATTTTGGTATCGAAATAGGTATCGGCCGATACCGATCTTAGAAGTATCGGTATCGAATTAAAAATCCCGGTATCGCCAATCACTAGGCGAGAGGGCAAGGAAAGAGCAAATACCCTGGGAACAAGGTTGGCGAGAGGGGGCAAAATACCCAGGACCCATTCTCGTCTCCAGAGCCATTTTCACTCGTTGAAAATAAGGGGAGGGGGGTTGGTAAAATGGGGGGGGGGGTTGGTAAATGGGGAAAATAAGGATTGAAAACTTTTTTGCCTTCCCCTCATAAATGTAGAACCTTTTCTGACCCCCCCCCCCCAGTGTGGATTGAAAAAATTAACAGCAATGAAACAGGTGTGCGTTGCAGGTAACTGTTAGATGTTAGGACAATCTGTTTAATCTAGCCCATGTTTTACCCTGGTGAATATGATTCAACCATATGTGATTTACAATATATATTATGTGTTACTACTTTGCAATACAACATTTGTCCTACCATAATCCTAACCCATGGACTATTAGTCTCCTATGCAGACCCACTTTATATAGCGGGTTTGGGCCCGCCGCTAATTAAGTAGGTATGCGTAGGAGACTAATGGCCTGTCTTCATACAGCGAAATGATTTACGCCTTGTCTGGTGGGTGGGCATCTACAAAAAAGGATCATACTATACTGAGTGTGGAGAGATGACAGATGATTGTTGGTGACCAAAAGTTTGGTGTGGTATCGTATGTACAAGTAGGGGGGTCTGGGGGTATTCTCCCCAGAAACTTTTTTTGTATTTTTCCACCCCTAGGACTGAAATATGAGCATTTTCTGAAACAGATTTTTGGATATACAGAGTTACATTGTGCTTTGATAGACCGAATCTAATCAGTTAAGTACTTCTTTCATGGTGTGTTTATGTAAATACCACAACTGGATCACTCAGGGGGTAGGAAGCTTGTTAATTAAACTTAGTGGGCCTGGCTCCCACGAGGCGCTACCATAATTGGCGCCGAGCAGGGAAATGTTGAAAATTTTGAGTCTTTAGATTGTTGGAAATGGCATATTCAGAGTCTTCTTTACCTCTTTGGCATTATGATCTGTGAGTCTATGCTCTTTGTGATTGTAGAAATCAGAACTCTAGACATGGTATTTAAGTTCAAAAATTTTTTTTGCACCCCCCTTTCTCTAGGTTAAAAATTGTTTAACCCCCCGTATTTATAAGGGTAAAACTTTGTTTGTCTCGCCCCCTCCCATTTACCAACCCCCCTCCCTACAAATAATGACCACTCCCTAACGTCGCTAAAACGATATTCCGTATTCATGATAATAGGATCTCGTTAACGACAACGATTACTACAATCAGTTTCAAAAGTCTTGGGACAGATGCCACAAAACCTTTGAATTTCAACAAACGTCAATCCCCCCGCCCCCTGCTCAATGTTGTGTCCCATTTCTCGTCAGGTTTGATGTGTTTTGGTTGGAGCAACATTGATTGGGGTGGGGGGAGGAGGAGGGGAGCGGTATTGTGTGTAAATAACTGAAGTGATCCAATTACAATCTAAAACTACATGTGTCCCAACAACTTCTGAAAGTGATTGTCTGGGCCCCATATGCCATAACACCATTGTATATCTCAAACGTACAGGGGATAGAATGCTCTGCGAACGAAGTATTTCTGCTCCATTTCGTTCACAGAAGATCTAATATAACATTTTAAAACAATTAAGTTCCATTAAAATTCTCAAAGTTAATAATTAACAGGATATGAATATAACTTGTTATGTCATATAGCATTTTTAATCGTTGTTCGTTTTTACAAATTTCGGCAGAGCACAAGTGGGTTATTTGAGAGGTTATATATAGTCCGTCAATATAAAGATAGGTGTCGGGAATGTTTTACGCTAGAGATGTCACACTTACTGTTAATTTATAGCATAGTAATATAACATCCGGTTACTTTCGCATGCGGGTAACGGCTGAGTCAACTGCTAATTCGGGTACTCCGAAGGTAAAGGACGTTTGCTTTATAATCACTTATGGTCAATGTGACATTTCACATCTTTCTAGAGCAGAATTTGCAGATATAATTGTCGACGCATGGGTAGGAAGGAGCACTAAGTAGGTGGGAATGTCGGAGGCTCATGGAAAGGGGGGTAGTCACTTCCACACGGCAAAAAAACTTGTCCACAAGATCGAGGTGGCGAGCTATCGGAAAGCTCGAGAAGAGTAAATGTGGCATTTAATTGAACTCAGTTCCGCAGACAATCTCAAAAATTACTATTCAGCGTATTCGTACGTGGTAAAGGAAGACCCGGACTAGGTGATTTCCCCAGGGATTATAGACCTCCCCAATGCTGACGCTTTAGCGAGTACTAACGCGACCCGCCGAAGCAAGAAAGTTGCACAGGCTTCCAAAAATATGTAACGAAAGGGACTCGCAGTATACGGCGTTGGACGCATTATACAACACTGACGTTAGTGTTATACGCTAATTATGCTAATAAGCGTTTCCGGACGAGACGAATGCAATGAAACTAACATCGGTTGACACTTCGATTGTCACTATAGAAATATGAAATAACAGGCAACTAGACATCTTTTAAAACAGAACAAGGCTAAGAATAATCTGTTGAGAATGTCTAGCAATGTATTTGCTATTAGTGAAAGGGTTTGAAATTGATTGAACCAAGTTTTGGATCGATTGACACTTTTTTACATAAATAAATCTGATATATCATAGTGATATTTCTAGAGTTGAGTTTCAATCGATACATTTTAAACAATTTATATACTTTGTGATTAAGTAGAACCCGTCATATATCAATAAGCGCTCTTTAAACACGTTTGCTTAGTGCTTAATGTTCTGAAAATGATTATGCCGCGACAATTGAAAGTTATATCAATGAAAATGCTATGTGTTTCAAAGTGACAATCGAGTGTCAATCGAGCACGTGTTCAAGCCGTTTTATATTACACACATGTTTTCATGTCAAATATGCACAATCTTTAAGTGGTCTTCGATAACTTACCCTTGCAATTTATTTAGCATTAACCTAGGTCGATAATTAATCAGATAGATGTGTTTTCTCCCTTGCATACAGACCAGGTTTAATCGCTCGGCATACTACCCTCCCCACACTCACATCTTTCAGTATAAGCTCACTTATAATATACTGCTGGATTGTGTTACATTTCAAAGATATTGACCACAACCGAAGCACAGTAAGGACGTTACATATGCCAATGCAATTCAGTAAACATGTACGTTATACTAAATCCTATATGATTTTCGCGAAACTGATATTCTAAAACACCCGGTAATTCAAAGAGGTTAAATATGCCTTTCATTGCCTTTCAGACAATCAGTTTCAAAAGTCTTGGGACAGATGCCACAAAACCTTTGAATTTCAACAAACGTCAATCCCCCCGCCCCCTGTTCAATGTTGTGTCCCATTTCTCGTCGGGTTTGATGTGTTTTGGTTGGAGCAACATTGATTGGGGTGGGGGGAGGGGGAGGGGAGCGGTATTGTGTGTAAATAACTGTAGTGATCCAATTACAATCTAAAACTACATGTGTCCCAACAACTTCTGAAAGTGATTGTAGTACATGAAAACGAACACATAAGGTCTTTCAGAGTCAACGAAACGAAATCCTTAGGCTTGCAAATCGCTGCTCATGACATGTCGAAAATTTATGCTCTGAAAATTTATGGAGCAATAATTCAACCGTATATTTTGGTTATTGTAGCTCAGTTTAGGATGATTTAAATAAATAACTTTATTCCAATCAAAATACCAATAATGATATATTAAGAATATAACATATATAGCCTAGGAATAAACAATGATATCTAACTACATAACTGTATCTCATCAAAAACTGTAAGAATATCATAACAATATTTAGAAAACAGTCTCATAATGCTTGTATCATGCATATAGCCATAACATAATGAAACAAATCATCTATAACTTGAAAAATATATGAAAAATTATTGACTTTATATAAGTCATCTATGAAATCCTGTCTTAAAGTTGCAAACATTGTATTTCTGCATGACATCACATAATGTTGTTCAGATCACAATGTCTGCACACTCTATCACAGTATTCAGTAAGGAATATTTTTATATCTGCCAGTTTCAACTGATAATCTTTGCGCAGAAATTCTTAATTTTGTAACAGCTTGGCGGTGTTTAACATTTTGGATTTCTATTAAATATTTTTCCATTTCAAAATTCATTTTAATTTTACTGAAGACTTTTAGTTTTCCATTTTCTTTCAGTTGTTTTTTATAATAATGCTTAGACTCTTCATTAAGTGTCATGAGGGACTGTGAAGTACCTAACATATCCAACATAATTTTTACACACTTTCAGTAAATACATTATACAATCCGTAAACATTGCTGGATGAAGATTCATATCCGTCAGCCTGAGTTTTATCAAAACTTGCATCCTTAATGTGTAGCCAGTATTTAATGATATGCAAAGAAATTTGTGCAATTAACGGTATCCTTCCTAATTCAGCATAAATTGCTATATTTGTAGTTTTTGAGTGAACTCCAAAAATACGTTTACAAAATTTTAAATGAAATCTTTCTATATCATTGATCACTTTGAATAAATATTTTACCCTTAAATATTTCAAAATAATTTATCTTGCCTAGCAAATGTGGACCCCAAATCTCACAATTCTATAATAAAATGAGAATATTGTAGTCGAGAAAAGTTTTAAAAGCCATTTGATTGGCAAATTTTCAAAATTGTAATATAAAAAATTGTAAGCTCGTATCAGCAGTATCACCTGATCAGCAGTATCACCTGATCAGCAGTATCACCCGTTTGAAATTTGCGGAAAAGTGAAAAGTAATTCCAAAGTAACAATACTAGCTCCACCTGTTCTATAGGGGATTTTCTTCGTATAACCAAGCTGACGTTAAGTATGCACGCCCAAAGATCGGTGTTCCAAAAAGTAAAACTTTGCATTTTCTTTTATTAATTTTGAGCTTCCATTTCTTTGTATATATTTCAAGTTTTGATAGACACTCTCGATTCGGACAACAGGACTAAATCGTCCGCATAAAGTAAACTGTTCAAATCTGTATTACCACGTTTTACTGGATCACATGCCTGGTTAATTTTAAACAAATCAGGTATATCATAGGAATAAGATTACAGCCTTATTTAACACCAACATCAGAGTTGAAGAAGGGAGTTGTTCCTTGACGTAATTTTACTGAATAGTTTACTGAGGAATACATACACGGCTAAAAACGTACAGGTTGTTGCAAGTTGATATCGACAGGCGTGAACACTGTTGTACGGCCAACTATGAACAAGTTGTCAACCATGTTGTTCCAAGTTGTTACAGTTGAACAATGCTGCAACAACATGTTGACAATATTGTTCATAGTGGGCCGCGCAACATTTTTCACGCCTGTCGTCGATATCAACTTGCAATAGGTTGTTGATTTTCTCAATTTTTACGCGTGTACTTAACATTAGACGTAAAAACGTTTTACTGCATCCAGATAAAATAAGCTTATAAAAACAACCTTCCCTCCATACACTATTATAACAACCTTCTCTCCATACATTAAAATCAATAAAGCAAGCAAAAAGTGGTTTTCGTTTTAGCCTATAACAGTCCATCAAGGTTTTCAAAACTAATATATGATCTGCTGTCCGAACAGTCCGATGTCTATTTCTATGACCTATTTGGCAGTTATTCGATATTCTTAATTTTCTCAAACAGCTACCGATGCATGATTTTTCTAAAGTTATTAGGATCAGCAGTATCACCTGATTTGTGATGGGTACAATAAAACTTTCCACGATGATGGAAAAATCCCGTGGAATAAAATTGTTTTAAATAACTTGGTGAAATAATATGGTGAAGTTTTAACTGCTACCTTAATAATTTCATTAGTTAGTGAATCGATAGCACTGCCACTGGCCTTTTTGTTCTTTAACTTGTTTGTTAGTCTATATATACAATTCATGAACAGAAATTGGTTTATCAATTGTGTCATTTCTACATATCGCCCAACGATTATCGTCTTTAACAATTTCAGCTTCATAATTATTCTTTTCACTATGAATGTTTATCATGTTTAAATTTTAAAAATATAGTCAAACCATTCAGAGGGTTGTATTTCATTTGATATTGTAGGCGATTGTTTTGCCTTGATTAAGTTAAGTAAATTTCAAAATTCTTTAGGATTACTACTTGATAGGTTTTCAATTTTATCTAATACACTACTATGAAATTGTCGTTTGAGTCTTTTTATTAATCTCTTATACTCGTTTCTTTTGGTGAAAAATGTATGACTTAAAACGGATCTGCATGAGGGATAATTTGCTGGTAAACTACCCAAGTTCGGTAAATTCCTTTTAAATGTATGACAATCTTTATTAATTAAACCACTTTTGTTTTGGTTTATTAATCTTCATGTTTTTACTGGTTAGTTGTTTTTGTTTCTTTAGCAAAATCACGTAATATTTCTGTGAAATTATTACAAGTACATTAACATCACTTGGTTTGTTTTCTGGTTCTTGAAAAAACAGTGCATGCATTTAATTTGTTCTTAATTTCCTCTGAATTCATAACATTTTGTAATGTTTCTTTATGATTTTCATTCCACTAAAAGATATTGGATGGGAAGATAATTTCATAGCATCATTCAGACGTTGAGGAAATTCTATTCTCAACACCAGGGAAAGACAACTCTGTTGGGTTAGAAAACTCTGTTGGGTCATCTATCAGGAAACTATATGAAAGGAAACATGCAAGTCATGCGAAACAATAGCATAGTTCACAACACCTGCACCATTGACAGCATTGTACATATTACAAGTGAACTGGCCAATCAAATCACCTTTGGTTCTACCATTTAATTAAGGGAATCAAACTATTCCCAATATATCATGGATCAACTAAAGATCTTCCATACAGATTTACATGTGTATCTCTCGAAAGTCGTTTAGTTGACGAAAACTGGGATTAGATGTTCTATGTTTGAAAAAGGATCATCAATAATAAAATCTTCTAGGTTACCTATCCTAGCATTAAAGTCACCACATAACATGCAGAACGTTTCCATTGAGCAGAAAATTTGTAAGTACTATTCTGAAGGTGTTATCGAAATGATCAATGTCTAGTCGAATTTCTTGTGAAAAATTTTGAGTTGTATGGTTGCTTTGAATGAGTGCATTTAAAATGTTTATCATGTTCTTTAGCTGCTCTTGAATAACCCTATCTAGTCTATCACGTAAATGATAAATTGCAAAAATTGCAAAATTGGACAGCGAGGGTCATCACTAAATCTCGAAGCTGGGCTGGCATAATCTTTTAACACGTCGGAAAAAGCATAAAGCTATATAGACTGATGTTTAAAACAATTAACGCATTAACTAACTCGCAGCACAGGATATAATTGAGAAACTCTGGACACACCTTATTTGTGCCAAAACCACGAACGAACTACAGTAAACGAAGTTTTTAGTTATAGCGGGGGAAGTGATGTGGAACGAGTTACCGCAAAATGTACGAGCAACATGCTCTCTCTAAGTCAATTCAAAAGAGCAATTGACAATCAGTTGTTCTCTATATAAATCAGTATTTTAGTGTTTGCATAAGTTTAAAGTGTATTATTATCATAGCTTAATTATAACCACATTATATGTTAGTCATAATCTCTTAGATTAGATTTCACCGTGTCAGTTAAATAAAGCTTTGATTGATTGATTGACCGCTACCCTCCCTACCTACGCTACCCTCCCTACCTTTTCTACCCTCGCTACCCTCGCTACCTTCGCTACCTTCGCTACCTTCGCTACCCTCGCTACCTTCGCTACCTTCGCTACCTTCACTACTATATAACTGTATAAATGATTAAAAATAGAACAAGTTAATACACAAATTTCTATATTGTATACGAACATAGAATTTATTTGTCCAGTATATAATTAATATTTAACTATCCCTTTGACCAATCACAAAAGACTTTGTTGGAGCTGCTACATGACCCATGCAATTTGATACATGCGTTTGACCTTGCCACATTGACCTAGCAATTTACAAAATGTGAACTTCCAACCAATCAAAACCTTTCATGATGCTGATCAACCAATCAAATTTCCCATCCACCAGATGGACGGGAATCCCACGGTTTAGATAGGTTTTGTGTCAGGCCCTATTCTGTGATTAGGGCCTGAACTTCAGGTTAGAGGCGCAGGTTCCTCGAAACAGCATTCCCTGCATTCTGGGCCAATGTTTTATATCATTCGGCCAAATTATAAGCAATTGCAATATACAGTAGTAAGAGTGGCCTTTTAGTACTGTATTCTCTGTATAAGTAGACTGGATAGCAATTTACTGCACTTGAATTGAATAACGAGACGTTTTCTGTGTATTGTGTGTTGTCTTCGTTTTCTCCAATCAATTAACAATTATTTGCTCTCGTCACATTGAACAATGTACACGAATGTTTTTTTATTTCCGAATCGATGTCCAATTTTCCGAATATGTGATTCTGCCAATCTTGGTTGAGTATGTCAGGTCCTTTTTTAACATAAAAGCTGGGGGGGGGGGCAAATGCCCCCCAGTCCCCCCTTGTGCCCCCCCCAGAAATCACATTCCTCCCCCGCCAGGAAAAGTCCCTTTTCCCTAAAATTATAGAAACAAACCAGCGAAGATTAACAAATACATAAACGGAAAGTAAGTATTAGGCTTTATCCTTTGTCCTTGTTTAACAAAATCGATTTAAATTGTTACTTTTTTCTACCACTAAGTAATGATAAATTATTGTTAATAATTTTTTATTTTTTGGATGATCAGAATGCAGGAAATAGCATTTCCGGGTTTCAAATTTCAAATATTTTCTGGGGATTATCCCTCTAATAAGTAATGATAAATTACAGTTAATATTCTTTTTTACTTTTTGTGCATTTTTTCCATCTTTTATTTCAAATACAAGTATAGTTAGCATAAATTTTGGAGCAAATTTGGATGCTCAGAATGCAGGAAATGACATTTCCGGGATTCAAATTTCAAAGATTTTCTGGGGGAGTACTTCCACAGACCACCCCCAATTCATGCGTGGTATATTGGCCAGCCATTGCTATCCCCTTTAATATAGTCTCTCACAGAAAAGTCCCTTTTCAAAAAATCTCCCCCCCCACACACGGGAAAATCCTTAAAAAAGGCCCTGGAGTATGTGCCGCATATCCCTGGCATCCCCTGGGTGCTGCTTCCCCCATAGCCCTGCCCAGCATTCAAGGGACTCTAGATTTCCCAAGGGATGCCCCTACATGAACGCCCTGAACTATTTAGGACATTACAAAATATGGAAAAATAGAGGATACCACCTACTGAAGCTTAGTGCCGTTTATAAAATCATTTATACAGCCGTCGAAGGCTAAGACTGATAGCCGAAAGCTCATAGAAATAAATATTAAGTCACAGAATGTTGAATATTAACTAGTATTACAGAATAGTCGCATTGAATATTTGTTAAATAATTAATAATATTGCTAAATGTCCTAAAAGTTGAAGAATATGGAAATCAATCTCTAATGATAGAAAACCACTAATAAGGGCTGCTCCATTAATATAAAATTTACCCCTGAGTGATACCCAAATTTATCTGTATGGCCAAGCAATTAAAATCCTCTGGCATTTAAATTAGCCCACTGAGTTGCAATTTGAGCCCTGTCTAACATGTACCAGACAATTTTTACTCCACATTATATAACAAACGAAAAGGGCATAAATTAACCCGTATATCCCAACTGTTTGACTTCTACGGAGCTGTTTACATGGGGCAATTAGCCATATTGCAGCCCAATTTAAGTACCGGTCAAGCTGGGCCGCCATTTAGGCGAGATTGTAGGTTAATTAATGCACCTTTGTTATTATATTCCTGCTAAATTTTATTTTGTGTTTAAATGGGAATAATACTGCAGAGCTGGCCCACATAAGATATCCCACCTCCAAAGAATATACGATTATAGTTATTATAGAAACTCATTAGAATAACAATTAACTCATTATCTATATGTTAGTCAATTAATGTTTATAAATCTAAAGAACTAGATAATATTACTAGTTTACCCACAGGGTAGTGAATGCTGCCTTGGTATAGCATTGTTCCCAAATCTTTAAATGAGATTTTTTGTATGTTACGTAACACGCGCTCAAAACTAATGAGTATTATATATCACATGAGATTATGACTAAAATCAAATTTTTTTTTTCGTTACGTTTCTCAATCGGTAAAAAAAAACTTAAAAAGCATGATTAGTGCTTTATCTGTAAATAATGCTAAAATGAAGAGATTTTAAATGATACGCCAAAGTGAAAATGATGTCTGAAGTTCAGTACGTTTTGCTTAAATGGCTGTAAATATAGCGTCAATTTTAAGGCATCGTTGATAATTGTATTTTAATTGGCAATTCTTAACTATTATTTTATGTTTCTCAACCGGCAGACGCATTTAAAAAGGTAGCTAGCTAACTCTATAAACTCAGAGAATAAAGCTAAAACAAAGTAATTTTGAGAGGAACGCCAAAAAGATTTTAGGTTTTGAACACTTTTCATTGCAAATACATGACATTGAAAAAAAATTGCCTCTTAATGTTTTAAAGAATAAGAGTAAGAAATATTCGTAATGAATTGGAATCATCCATGATTTATACAATTGAATGTGCCGTATGATAACTCAGCGCTCGAAGTTTCGTATCGAAAGAGGAACAACCGAACCGTAAGATGGCTAACAAGAATGAGTGTACTGATCAACTTATCTAACGCGAGGAAAAGATCAAAATGGCAGCTATGGCTGTGATATCTAGTATATAAAATTGTACAGACAATTTGCCCACAAATAGGCCCAGAGTCAAACGACCCAAAGTCAAAACGGCCCCGCTTCAATAATCATATGATTTAGACCAGGGGTTAAAGGGCAATGACGATTACATACAGGTGACATTTAACATGTGCGAGTGTGCGTCTCACTAAATTTGCGTGTTTAAAGTGCTACTGTGACGAAAATTCATCATCGAGAAAATTCCCTTTTTTTCTAGCAACGACTTTATTATTGCAACAAAAATGCTTGTGTAAAATTTCAGGCGAACATGATTAACAACCACGGAGTTACGAGCATTTGAAATGTCCAAAATCGCTGTCCGCCATTAAAATCCGCCATCTTGATTTTATGTTGTCACGAGAGGCTTTTGACGTCATAGTCTCACACATCGCAAGGGCATCGCTCGACATCGCATGTATTTCACGAACTAAAATGTCAGTTTCGTCGCGATGTAGTAGCATTTCGGAGTATTTGTCTGAAACAGATTCTCCCGCATCTCATCTGTTTATATACTACTGCTGACAGTGCTGGAGCCGCTTGCTCCAAGTGTTATGTGAACAGTTGTAGTTCTTTACTAGCTGTAAGTCCAGTGTTAAGAAAAGGTTTGTTATGTTTGATAAGCAGTGCTTCAAGAAAAGCAAGGATGTTGTAGTTGTTAGATTTTGTAATGTGAAGTATTCTGTAGCTGTTGAAAACAACGTTTTCAATAGGAGAAGAGTTGTCAGAAGGCAAAGGAAGATCGTTGAGTAGCAGGGCCGCCGAGAGGTTGGCGGGGACCCGGGGCAAATTTTTTTTAGTGGCCTCTATCTAAAACATTTTTCCTGAAAAATATTCCCCGCCCCCGTCGCCAAAAAATTTTCGGTCAGTGTACCATTTTAGGGGTAAAAAATTTTTCCGGACAACTACGTTGCAATTACTTTCCAGGGACTTTATCTCATTTTTTATGCCAAATTTCGGTACTTATCCCCAAAAACAGGTATCTTGTCCTTTTAGTATTCTGTTAGCCTGCTCACAGACGTTGTAGTTCTTACGCCAAGCGACGAAATACTACCGTCTGCTTACCCGAGCTGCATATTCAATTTCCTTTGTTTTAGAAGCCAATCATCTGGCAGTGTTCAAAAAAGTTAGAGCCAATTGGAAGCCGCCTTATTGAGAGATTAGCTACAGGGGAAACCCCTTGCACATGCATTGGAATATATTGTTTGGGTTGAAACTTGAAATTTGTTTACTTGCGTGTATATATCTTGGAAACTATAGCGTTGAACTTCACGATGTTTACGTAGAATAATATTGTGATCATCTTCTCGCATGTTCAGCAAACAATCGGTGTATATAAAGTGCTAAAGCAATGCAGTAGGCGAAATTTAAAGTTTTGTTATAAACAATGACAAACAATCAATCGGGAAACTCGAGTATATCAGGATATGTCCAAATGTTGCTCTTGATACTTCCTATATGCCATGACTTCGACGAAAACTTCTAAAAGATTAAGCTCTCATTGTCACGTAGAAAAGTATAGCCAAGTTAGAGTATAAACGTTTCCAAGTTTGGGCGAATTGGAAAACTCATCACGGCGCAATTTTAATACAAGTTTCTCGGGTTTGTGTTGTGTTTACAGTTTACATTCAGAAGTGGTTGCTCAAACAGCAAACAGTTTACTTTGAAGCTAATATTTCGCTTTCTAAGCCACAGCATTATATAAAATTTTATGTCTTCCGAGTTCTGTTGTCTTTAATTTACTATAAAGATTAACCGTTAAAATTTCAGCGAAATATGTGCGGCATTTGATGCTGTCTGGCTAAGATTCATACAGTATAAATATGCCAATCATGTCCACGTTTTAAATATAGCCGAACATCTTTAATTAATATCCAAATCTGACCATTAATGGTGCATTTTATTACCTGGACGAGTATCAGTATCTTTAAATCAATTTATGTGCAATTTTGACCAAAATTCAACCGACGACTGCTTTCAAAATATATATTTATATTTATTCCGCTCCTAAATCAACTGACGTCACTTTCCAGAATATGGAAGGTAAATTCTGATTGGTCGACGTAGCGGAATTCAGTTTGGCGCTCGGTTAAGCAGACGGTAGTATTTCGTCGCTTGGCGTAAGAACTACAACGTCTGCATGTGAGCAGGCTAGTATTCTGTAGCTGTCGAAAACAAGGTTTTCAATAGGAGAAGAGTTGTCAGAAGGCAACGGAAGATCGTTGAGTAGTGTGAACTGGTCTTGTAAAGTAGCTAAGAATTGAGCATGTTCACACTCGGAAAAATGTTGGCCCACTAAACTGGAAGAGAGCCTAGTTGCATGCTCTTTCAAACGTACAGAAAGGCATCTTTGCGTCATGCCAAAACCTATATTGGCAAAACATATATTGGCATGACACAAAGATGCCTTTCTGTACGTTTGAAAGAGCGTGCAACTAGGCTCTCTTCTAGTGCAGTGGGCCAACATTTTTCCGAGTGTGAACATGCTCAATTCTTAGCTACTTTACAAGACCAATTCACACTACTCAACAGGGCCGCCGAGGGGGGGGGGGGCAGGGGGGGCAAATTGCCCCGGGCCCCGAGGTGCTGGGGGGCCCTGAAAAATTTTTGTTGGGCCCCAGTCTTTTTTGTGCGTTAAATATTTTCGCGCAAAGGACAAGATACCTGTTTTTGGGGATAAGTACCGAAAATTGGCATAAAAAATGAGATAAAGTCCCTGGAAAGTAATTGCAACGTACTTGTCCGGAAAAATTTTGTACCCCTAAAATGGTACACTGACCGAAAATTTTTTGGCGACGGGTGGGGGGGAATATTTTTCAGGAAAAATGTTTTAGATAGAGGCCACTAAAAAAAATTTGCCCCGGGCCCCCGCCAACCTCTCGGCGGCCCTGCTACTCAACGATCTGCCTTTGCCTTCTGACAAGTCTTCTCCTATTGAAATACTTCACATTACAAAATCTAACAACTACAACATCCTTGCTTTTCTTGAAGCACTGCTTATGAAACATAACAAACCTTTTCTTAACACTGGACTTAAAGCTAGTAAAGAACTACAACTGTTCATATAACACTTTAACTTAATCTTCATCTACTTGTCAGGTCTCCCTTTCTATCTTATTCCTTTTAATATATTAAACATTGTTGTAAATATAGCGAAAGAATCCATTTTCAGTTATTACTATTTTCTCTATCATGTTTCGCTTCCCTTGGATAATCCTTCTTTCCGCCCACATGACAGATGCTCTCTCTCTCTCTCTGTCTCTGTCTCTGTCTCTGTCTCTGTCTCTGTCTCTGTCTCTGTCTCTGTCTGTCTCTCTCTGTCTCTGTCTGTCTCTGTCTGTCTCTGTCTGTCTCTGTCTGTCTCTGTCTGTCTCTGTCTGTCTCTGTCTGTCTCTGTC
>CACRXK020000578.1:0-48056 GCA_902702795.2 Paramuricea clavata
TGTAAAGTTTAATACATAATAAATCTCATATAAATCCCGATACTGAGTCACTCGCTTCGACTCCTCACAACAACAACACATGTGCTTCCCGCCAAAATTTCCCCAACCCGATTTTAGGGTGGGTGTTTCCATGCAAGTGTTTCCATCAGCTTTAAAAGAGAATATAAAATTTTCAAGATACACTGGTGATGATGATTCTACCACCGAGGCTCATATAAGGCAGAAAGTTTCATATGGTGTTGAAAAACTGAGTGATGTTGTACACACAAAAAGGTCATTAGCAACCAGACTTTATAACTTGAGTCAACGAGGCAAATTTCAAAATAGTTCGGTCTTATCACAGAAAGTTATTAATTATTTAGTTAAATGTTTTTCTTATGGCATAGCTCAAAACAAGGGGAATTCCAAGAAAATTCAAAGTGCAATCAGAAATGTTGTACCACATGCATTTGGAAAACATGATTATTGTGACACAACTTGGTGTCATTACAAGGAAGACCCTGGAAAATACAAGCACAAATCTCTTCCTTATGGTAAGGATCTATACGGTGACAAGTTGGAAGCTGCCCTACAGCAAATATTTAAAGACTACAGTACAGATATTGTAGCAGAAAAGTTAGCCCCTCTAACCAACTCACAACGAAATGAATCGTTAAATGGTGTTATTGGCTCAAAGAACCCAAAAATACGGTTTTATGGAGGGAGTGAAAGTAGCGATTTTCGTGTTGCCTGTGGGGTTGCACAAACCAACCTAAGGTATGGCTATATCAACAAAACTTTGCAAGCTTTAAATATTGAGCCTGGAAGATTTTGTGAACAATTTAATGAAAGGATGACCCAGAAACTAAATCATGATAAATCTAGAAAGTCAACTGTAGATTTTAAACGTAGAAGGTCACACATGCAGTCTCGAGCAGTAGCAAGTACTTCACAAAAAGAGGCAAAAGAGGGAATAACATACCAAACTTCAGTTGGCTTGAACCTTGATCCTAATTCAAATGTCAACACTACACTAACCCCAATAAGTAGCATGAAGATCAATCTGCAAAGAATGCCAGACAATGTTTTCAAGGAAATTGAAAATTTAGTCCCGCCACATACTTCTCGTCCACAAGCAGAAAAATGTCAGTTCAATGAAATGAAACATTATAATTTTTTGGTCTTTGACATTGAAACAAATGCTATGGGTAAATCAGCAGAAGTTTGCCAAATTGCAGTGACAGATAAATCTGGTTCAAACACACTTTCTCAGTACATTTTACCAACAACAGATATAGATTTTCATGCTTCTAAAGTTAATAAGCTTCAAGTTGTTAATGCAAACGGCCAAAAAGTGCTTCTGAAAAGTGGACAAATGCTACCTACAGTGGAATTACATGTAGCCTTAGACAGATTTTTGACCTTTGTATCTGAGACAATTGATCAAGCAAAAGCAAAAACACAGCAAGATGTACATACCATTCTCATAGGACATAACGTTTCCATATTTGACGTTCCAATTCTTTTACGACATGCTGGAGAACAATTTGCATCACATTTACAGTCGTTGGATGTATGGTTTGCCGACTCGATCCCATTATTTAAAAATCTCACGAAAGCCGAGTATCCCTTGCTAAAGAATGGAGACGGTTCGTTCCCAAAAATCAACCAGTCATCCATTTACGAATCCTTGTTCAACGAGTCTTTTCTCGCACACGATGCATTAGAGGATGTTATCGCTCTCAAAAGAATTCTTTTCTCTTCAAAGCTAAAGTTGCCAACAAAATCTATTGTTGAAAATTCATGTCCAGTAAGCGTACGCCATGCAGTCGACGATATGAAATATCTTGATCACCGCCATAACCTCGTGCAATCATTCCAGGGCAAACTATTCAACACGAATGCACACAACCCATCAGTTATAACAAAAGGAATGGTTGAAAAAATCGCTGGGAGTGGTTTATCCTACACGGATCTTGAGAAAACCTATCGTAAATTCGGCCAAGACGGTTTATTTGCCCTGCTTTCGAAGCCTCCATCCTCAGCAAGTACTTCGGCTCCCAAGACGACGCCAAGAGTAACTCGAACCGATCGAATTCTCGCAGCAATCGTACAGCATTTTAAAGATACCGTTCAAATTACAGCGTGATAAGTTAATACATGTAAATACAATTGTGAAAACATCAATAAATGAAGTTATATTCGTGTTTATTTTGGCAATATATTTACTGTATTCCGAGCAGCGTTCCAATTTCCAACGAATATATTTATTATTTTATTGCACCAAAACGTCGTGATATACACGCGCGGGCTTTCGTGGGATTGTCGGCTAGTCGCGCGAGGAAATTGAAATCCTGATTTTTGTGACGTCACATAGATAAAAATAAATGTATTTTTCTCGTGTTTCCTTCGGTAAAATTTTTTAAAACTTCATACACTTTCCAGTAATCTTGAAGTGCGTAAAATGTGCAAGTTTTAAGAAAATCGTACGAGCCGAATTTTTTTTATTCCAAAAACAAGGCTTTTTAAGGATTAAAAAAAAAATTGTCGTACGATTTTTTTTAAATGCTATCATTTGAAAGAATTATAGATAAAATTACTGTGTGCAAAAAATTAAAAAGTTTTACCGAAGAAATTTTCAAAAATTGATCAAAGAATCTGCAAATTCACCCTTTTTAAAATCGCTTTGTTACCATGGCAACGGGGATTTTTCACAACATTTTTTATTTTTCGTAATTCGCAATATTGTAGTAGTTATGTGGCCAAGTTTCGTGATCATACTTTGCAACATGATAAAATAATGGGTTTTTGAATACAATTGTGTGCTGTACAATCAAAACTGTAGGGAGCCACCTTAAGGTAGCTCGATATAGTTATCACAAGAACCCTGCTCAAGAATCGCGAACTCAAAACCGGGTAACCATTTTTACGCGAAGGTCGCGGAAACTGATTAGTAAAATGAAAGAACTTCCAAATTGACCTGACGCTCTCTCCTCCGCAGAGGCTTTAGTTTTCTTAGGATTTAATATTACGATGAGATACATTTCACTACACTTTACATGGCGGAGCGTGGAACACGAGCGTAGCCGCTGGGCGAAGGAGCGCAGGTCCTGACGTGAGCAGTTGCTCGCGCCATATCACGCCATTGCGCGTGTTCTATCCAAGTGATCTCGTGTTCGTATTTCAGCCAATCAGCGCTCAGAAAGAGTTGTCCGAATAGAAATCCATTTTGATGTATTCAGTCAATTATATCTTGAAATTTTGAAGTTGAAATTTTGTAATTATGTTTGGTTATGAGAACTATAGCTCTGACAAAAATATGGAATCGAAATAAAGTATATTACAGGAGATATTCAGTTGTTTTAATCATAAAATGGATTTCTATTTGACAACTAGTGCCAGTACTTTTCCGCGTATCAAGATCATCTGGATCTATAGCGTTTTATGCCAATTGCTGACGTCATTAGAATTTGCCATTTTAGAAAAACAATGCGCTATATCTCTTTATTTTGTCTGGTGGCCTATGTTCAAATTTTGCATGCTGTATTGCACCGCTAAAAACTTTCATTATACAAAAAATAAAAAAATTCTGTAGTGCCAAAAAAATTTTACCGAAGAATATGACATTTTCGCCGCATTTTCCAAAAAAATGGCATTACAGAATTTTTTTATATTTTGCTAATTGTTAGCTTTTCGTCCAAGTAAAATAATGAAATTTCGTCCAAGAAAAAAAAATGGGGGTCACCATGCTTTTTTTCCAACTATACGAGACGATAGGCCATTTTGGAGTGAATTTCGTACACGTATGTCGTCATAGCAACGAAGTACTGTTACTAAAACTAATATAATTTGAAAGTAGAGGTATCAAAATATATAAAAAACCCAATATCTGCTGAATAAATCCTAAAAATACGTAGTTTGAACATGTCAAAGTGTTAAACACCTGAATTTTTGAAAACTGCATCGAGCCACCTTAAGCAGCGTGTAAAGCTCACTGGTAAAGCTACGTTTACACGCCACGATTTGTCGTGTACGATTCGTATTCTGGCGTATTAAAATGAGTGCTGGCCCCGTAATTCATTGCCGTTTCGTTAAAAAGAAATTTAAAATGTAGCCAGCTTTAATATGCGCGTTTATACTCACTTGACATACGCCAAAAAACGACGAATCGTACACGATAATTCGCAGCGTGTAAACATAGTCTTAGTCGACTGAAGAGCATACGATTATAAGTATTTATTAACTATATATTTCAATTAGGAAATTTAAATTCAGTAGTTGCCAGTTGTTTGAAGGACTATATAAAAAGATGGAGACTGTTATTTACAACGCTAATAAATTGTACTTTGTAGTTGTATACGTATACGCTATACCGTCACAGATGCTCTCCAAGCTTCATTTCTTTTAAAGCAATTCTGACACAGAGAGAAATATGTAATATGGTTTGTGTTCTACTCTGGCGATCAATGATTTCCTCACCTAGTAATAGTAATTACCCACTAAGGCTGATTTTCAATTAAGCGTTTTTCATTAGCACTATACTTATCTCAACCAATACACATTAAATCATACAGAACACACTAAATTCTATCCTTTCATTCAACTAGTTATTTCATAAGTAATATTTAATGGAGGATTGTCCATCATTGGACATTGATGATAAAATTATGTCTATATTATTATAATGTGATGCATCGCAAAAAATTCTAAAATTAATTTCAATATATTTTAGAACAAGCCTTTAGAACAAGGCTTTAAAGAACATGACCTTAAAACAAGACTTTAGATTATGCAGGCTTCAGATTTCAGAAAATAGCTTTAAACCACTTTAGAATATGGCTGAATGGCTTTTAAAACAGCTTTCGTCGGCGTCAAATAATCGCTTTCCTTTTACAGTAAAAAGTTGAACCGGTTCGGCCGCCCCCGCGAAAAGAGTACGGAATTCTTGATTAGTGACACGGCTATAGGCAAAAACAACTCGGCACTGTCTGAGCATTTTTATGATAAACCAAAACATACACAGCAGCACTATTCTGATAGATCAATACCTTTGCTATAGAACTTTTTAAGAAACAAAACTCGAGAGATGAGTACAAATACAGTAGGAATTTCTTCGTGGGAGAGATGACCGGAAATTGTTATTGTTTAAAATTACAACCATGTCGGCGGTTCACAATAAACTTTATTTAGCTTTCACTTTTCTCGGCTTGAACGTTGATTTTTAAAATTATACTTTTCCAGTTCCCCAGTGGCCGTGATCTGATCAGATGGACCGTTTTTTAAGGTATTTAATAAAGCACTCGCAGTTCGTGTTTCATCAGATCTAATTAAAATACTCGGCAGCCGTCTGCTCTTTTAAATCTGATAAGACATTCCTGCGAGTGTTTTTATTGAAGGTTAAACAAGGTGCTCACGTAATGAAGAATATAATAGACATAGTTAATCTAAGACATTCACGGATCTCCCCCTTCCATATAGCTTGGTGGCGCCACTAGCATCAACAAGAACATAAAAGATCTTAATTGCTCACCAATTCTGTAGCAAGAGATGTAATATATTACGACTAACCACAAATAGGTGTGCATCATCGCCCTTAATTTCCTGTGACAAAAGTAGAAAAAAACAATACTAAGTACATTTTCAGTAAATTACTAAATTACTTTATATATATATATATATATATATATATATATATATATATATATATATATATATATATATATATATATATATATATATATATATATATATATATATATATATATATATATATATATATATATATATATATAGTATATATATATATATATATATATATATATATATATATATATATATATATATATATATATATATATATATATATATATATATATATATATATATATATATATATTTATTTATTTATATATATTCTATATGACGAGGCGTAGAACGCCGAAACATGCATGTCTGCAGATTGTACCATTGCGCTCCTTCTTCAGTGTCAGTGTTGTTGAGCACTCGGTGGAGTTGTTAATGGGTGTTTATTAGCGAAATGCAAAGCTCAATTCCCTTGTGGTCGTTTGAGGACTCTGGCCCCATTAGACTCTGCGCATGAATGTCTGGATGCGTTGATGCATGTCATTGTATTGTACCACATGCCTTGGTGATAGCAAGCTCATGTGATATAAATAGGAATGCCTCACGTATCTAGACGTCGGTACCAAACTGCACCGACGATTCTGTGCCGCCGACGAAGCGTACAACGCCGAAACATGCATATACGCAATATTATTTAAAGAATATATAATCCCCCTTCCCCTCCCTCCCCCACAAATATATTATTTGATAATTTTTAACAAATCAAAACTTTTTGGTGTTCCGGTATTCTGTGTTCCGGAATCATGGTGTTCTGTGTGTCTGTGTGTCGGTGTTCCAGGTTTTATTAGCCACCCCCAGTATATTATTTGATAATTTTTAACGAATCAAAAAATTTGGTGTTCCATTATTCCGTGTTTCGGAGTCATGCTGTTCAGGTGTTCCAATGTTCCTGTGTTCCTGGTTTTACTAATACCAGTTAATTTTGTGTTCTGAATTAAAATTTTACTTTGACAAATTTGTAACGTTCCTTTATTAAAAATGTAGCAAGTTTTGAAAAAATGCTTATAAATGGTAGATTTGTTAGTTTATCAAGATTTCGTAAATTACACATTGCCTGAACAGACAATCGGCTAGTAGGGAGTCTAAGCTTCGCGTTTGTACGTTAATTACTAGATAAACAGCAGACAAAGAAATTTTACACTGCAAGACAATATAGAATGAACGAATTCGTCAATGCTTGCACAACTGACAAGAAAATATTTGATCAAAAGACAAATTTTAGGACTACAATATATATATTCCTAAAAGTGTAGTAAATTTGGTCATAAATTTAAGTAATTTCATCTCAAAATTATAGTATAAGTGGATGTACATTATTCTACTCAACTCTCAAGTTTTACTAATTAAGTCACAATTCTCAGAGATATTTTTTCAGCGAACTATTCTAATAAAGATGTTGGTCATACTCGTACTCAAATCGTATCAAACCTAAAACACCAAAGAACATTTGTCGCAGTATAAAGTAAGTTTCATTCTATAGACAAAGGTTAAACTATACGTCAACTAAACCGGTCATATATGACGTTACTCATTGCGATCCTAAATCAAATGCTGTTCCAGTATAATGGTTTAATTTAATACACTGGTAATCAATACATCCACTGCGGGCATCGGTTAAAATTAAACTTTTATAAAAAAATATTAACTTACTTTTATATTGGGAACGTGGAAGTAGCCTTTCGTAGTCGAGATTATAGCAAACAGCAAATTTACACAGGCTGTGTCGATTTTCTGAAATGTACAACCAACAGTACCGCAACAACAATGTAGATTTTTGTCTGATCTATTACTGTATTAGTGTTACGAAATGTAATGAGAGATACCAATTTTGCACTTTCAACTCTCAAGCTTTCCTGTTTATGAAATGCATATACTGATATATAGTAACTCATTCAACAAACGACTGTCTTCATGTTGAGTTGAACAATACCTTCCGCATAAATGAAATAGTTTATAAGCTAATACACTGCGTTTAAAATATTTTCAAGATACGCTTCGCAGCGGCTCTTGGAGGCCGACAAAAGTTCCGGAATCAAGGATGGGTAGTATGCAAATACAGTTGTAGTTCGCTACTGTAGCAAAAGCACAGAGTAAATACCATATACGGAGGTCTCACTTCTTATTAATTTCGGCGTAATGGATTTGTTCTTAGCAAGTGCATGCCCTGAAGAGAGGCCGTCACCCCCCTGAAAACATATTAAATTTCAATGTTTCAGGGGGTGAATACCCCTCTAAAAAGCACTTGCTAAAGCTGGAGTTACACGAGCAACAAAATTGCTGCAACTTGCAACAAAATCTGATTTCAACGCATGTTAAGTAGAAACGTCGACACATGTTGCCTTGTGATTTGTAATTTATGTGTAAACATTTTCAATTAACATGCGTTAAAATCAGATTTTGTTACAAGTTGCAGCAATTTTGTTTCTCGTGTAACTCCACCTTAAGCCATGGCCGCCACATATGCGCAGTAAAAACTACCTTACGTTTTTTCTCGCGAAGTGAGACCTCTGTATGGTTAGTACTCTGTGACAGAGCGGCCAAGTCTCACGGTTTATCCGTGATTCTTCAGATTTTGGGGCTGAACTCCAGCTCTTACGGCTGCATGGACTTACAAATTTCACGGTATGCAGAAAAATTTTTATTGATCAAATTCTGCATCTTTGAATACAAGGAATAAGATTTATGACTACACGTTTACAATTCTTTTCCAATTCTTCTTAATCCGATGAAAAAAGTGCGGGGAACGGAAGCAGAGGTCTAAGAAACAAATATGTTCCAAGAACGTATGCCTTCCAATCTTTACCTCTTGCTGTTTTCTAGTGCAAGACACAGCATTCGTAAGACCGTAGAGGCAAAAAATTTGGATGGGGCCAATGAATCGCACGATGATCGTACTCCCCTCCATTCTGTTTACAATGGCCTTGGTATTCAATCTCGAACTCTGAGCCTGTAATCCTCTGTGGAAGCTTGTTGAGACTCGCTATATACTTCATGTGACCCTTATTATAGTGTATCAGATTGATAACCCACATCACAACCACGCCCTTAACCTCTAACCCCGGGTAATGGATTGCAGGCTCAGGGTTGGAGATTGCCTCCTCCTCCTAAGATAACCGCTATGTTTTTAATCAAATGAACTTCACAGCTCTGCTGTAGCGGATCAGGGCTGCCGGAGCAGTGGTGCGAGGAGGGCACCGGGGCAGGTGTACACTTTGAAAGTCGTGCGTTACTATTTACATAAAGTATAAGAGGATTCAATGAGGCCAGTAACTATTGTTCTGCACATGAATTGAACACCCCCTGGTGCAACACCCCCTCGCCCCAATAATTTTTAAGTTCAAAAGGTTGGTCAAAATATAGTCTTTAGCGTCATGAATCGAAAACAATTGTTCCAATCAATGCCGAAATTTGTTCAGTTATATTGGCCACAAGTAATCGAGTATCCGTACAGCAAAATTTTGACGAACATTGTTACCTACAAATATAAGGGCTCAGAAGTAAGTGCCAATCAAAGATTGTTTCAAGAAATTACATATTGAAAGGAACTGTGCTTTTTATATATTTCCAAATATAGAGAATACAGTTAAAAGAACAATATATCACAGCCTGTCGAAGGTTATAGTCATATAATCCAAGGATATACAGTCATTAATCAATTTTAACCTCTACAAAATAATGTTGCAAGAAATCGCATAACAGTTTTCTTGAGTGTCTCATCTCTCCAGATATAGAAAGTGGAATAAAACGAGCAATAAACCAACAGCAATATTTCGCTAAGCTCACGAAATGCTGACAAATCAGTGTTATATAAAGCAAGAGTTTTGAGTATCGCAGTTGGGAAAACCACGACATCATACACAACTACCATGGTCAGTAAAGTCTTTACTGCTTTCTTGTTGCGTTTCAATCTTTGGGATGATTCCAACTTATTATCTCCAAGATGTTTGGAATTTTTCCAAAGTATACATGCTATGCGAATGAAATAGTATATTTGTAGAAACTGTGCTATCACAATGTTAGTGAAATAAGCCACAGCTATATTAAGTCGTTCAGGACTTATTAGAGAGATATCGTCTACACATCGTGTCGTTCCTTCGATGTAATATTGATTACTTCGTTTAATCCCATTCCATACTTTAGCACCAATACTGCAACAGGCGGTAATGAATAACACCAGATATATCTTCAATTTTTCATGTTTTGTTAGGCGCAGTGGATTGCTGATAGCTTGATAACGACTGCTCGCAAGAATTGTTAAAATCCAAATAGAAAATGCTTTACAGCCTTCCAGCAAGTTAGGTAAAACTTTACACATGATGGAACCCAAAAACCAAGAATTCACTGCAGTCGATGTTGTATAAACGATAAAATATAAGCAAGATTTTACAAAATCGACCAAACACAAGTTGATCATTAAATGATCACCGAGAGGCACAGGTGATTTCTTTGCTAAACTGACGATTAAAAATGTATTACATGAAAGAGCAGCGATCACCAAAAGAAATGATATCAGAGTAAAGAAGACGACTTGGACCAGATTTAAGTTTGGATTTGGAATAATAGAAAACAGGTTTTCACTCGTGGTGTTGCTGTGGTTGGAGAAATTCATCGCGAAGTAGTTTGTCTCTGCTGGAACTTGATGCGCTATCCCTGACAAGCAGATGAGAAATACTTATTAAGACTTTGCACATCCTCCTCCGTATTAAACTAAAACCACTGATTTTTTTAATAAAGCCGTTATTCACAAGTTTATTGAAAACAAAATTTAATTCATACGTATTAATATTAATTTGCAGGAACTTAAAAAACACGTTTGTCAAAATACTCAATTCTGATTGAGTAGTGAAATAGACGATATAGACCCTTCCAAGGTTAACGACGCCATAATGAAACCCCATCGTGCAAAGGGTGAAAACACAATGGAATTCCCTAGGTAAATTTACAGGGAGTGCAAACACAGTGAAAACAATAGATTCAAGATGGCGTTGGAAACCTTTGAATCCCCCTATTGTATTAAAATAGACTTTTTGTGCTATTAATGACCAAGATCAAGGCTTAATGTTGCTTTTTTACTAAAAACGACGTTTCGGAGTTTACTCCATCATTCAGGGGTGCAACTTGCAGTGGCGGCGCCAGGCCTCCAAATTTGGGGGGGCATTTGAGGGGCAAACTCAAATTTTGGGGGGGCAAGATAGAATTTTTGAAAAGGTCGCCCCCCCCCCAGGAGATTCGCCCCCCTCAAAACGTGGCGATATCGCCTCCCAGAGGGGTGGGGCGAATACCCTAGGAATATCGCCCCTCTTTAGGACATTCGCCCCCCATATATGCGATGTGGTTTATTCAAATAATTTCGTGATACTTTCATCTTATTAATGCCTTACACGTTTGAGAATTTAACTCTGCAAAACTAAAGCTTTTTTGTCTTTTTTTGGAACGTATTATTGGAGTATTGGCAAGTTTTACCATTCAGAGATTTACAAACTAATATTGAAACCGTAAAAAACAGTTTCATGTATACGCGCATATATTCACTAATGAGTAATGACAACTTATAAGCCATACATTTTCCGATAACTACAAAACGCTTGTGTAGCCTTTAGTCGCTCTTAGTGACTAATAATTTTTTTTGAGGGGGGCAAAATGGGGGGGGGGCAAAAAATAAATTTGGGAGGGGGGGCATTTGCCCCCCCTTGCCCCCCCCTGGCGCCGCCACTGGCAACTTGACTGTACGTATTAGGGGGATGTGTTCTTCTTGCCCGACATACAGCCAAACATTAAGAAAAATTTGCCCGAGTATTATACCATTTTTAAACTTTGGGGGTGTTACTTTACAATAATAATAGTGTAGTCTTTTAATTAACCTGATGATGCAGTACTTCCAAAATATCGGTTTTAATAAAAAATGTCAAGCCTTGTTTCAACCTCGTACCCAGGCTCTTTCCACTACGCTCCTCGCTGGAGAAGAGCGTAGTGGAAAGAGCCTGGGTACGAGGCTTTGATTTCAATTTTTGGATTCGAGTTCTCGCTCCAGTAATATATGGAGCTCACTGGATGATGCATGTTTATATGCCACGCTTCCTAGCAACCCCCTGTCAAAAACGAATTTTAAATTAATGAGCGTTGATGAATTTTCAATATACAAATAATATATACAATATACAGACTGACTATCAATCATTCTTAAATCGTTGATCAAAAATAGAAAATTTTCGATTTTCTTCAAAAAATCTAAAATAAAATGGAATACAAAATGATATGTTGTACTCATGCAATAGTTTAGCCCGAGTGTCAGACGAATAACGAATTAGCAATAGTTCCAATACGTTGAAATTTATTAATTTCTTTAAAACATTTTATTGTTGCCAAACGTGTATTTTATTAAATTTCTGCAAATTAATGTTAATCTTATGCGTATTAAGTGAAGTATGATATAGCTGAATTTTGTTTTCAATAAATATTTAGGAAACGGCTTTATTAAAATAATCGGTTGTTTTAATAAAACAGAGAGGATGAACAATGCAGCATTTCACACCTGCTTGTCAGGGTTCTGCAGAGACGACTACTTCGCGATGAATTTCTCCAACCACAGTAACAGCACGGTTCAAAATTTGTTGTCAGTAATTCCAAATCCAAACCTAAACCTCGTACAAGTCGTTTTCTTTACACTGTTATCAATATTTCTGGAGATTGCTGCTCTTTTAAGTAACATATTTCTGATGATCAATTTGATGAAGAAATCACCTGTGCCCCTCAGTAATCATTTAATGATCAACCTGTGTGCCGCCGATCTTGTAAAATCTTGCTTATATTTTATCATTTATACGACAGCTACTCCAGCGGATTCTTGGCTTTTGGGTTCCATCATGTGTAAAGTTTTACCCAAATTGCTGGAAGGCTATCAGGGGTTTTCGATTGTCATTTTAACTATTCTTGCAAGGAATCGTTATCACGCTATCAGCAAACCACTGAAGCTAGCCAAAAAGAAAAAATCGAAGACATATGTGGTATTATTTATCTTCTATGTGTTAATTGTTGGAGGAACAGTACATGATGGATTTGAACGAAACCGTGAATATTTCATTGAAGGTGCAACAAGATGTGTAGACAATCTCTTTTTACTAAGCAATGAACGATATATTATAGTGATAATGTATTCCACCTTTACTATAATAGCACACATCCTACAAATATACTATTTCATTCGCATAGCATGCACACTTTGGAAAAATTCCAAACACCTTGGAGATAACAAGTTGGAATCATTCCAAAGATTGAAACGTAACAAGAAAGCAGTAAAGACCATACTGACCATGGTAGTTGTGTATGATGTCGTGGTTTTCCCAACTGCGATACTCAATACTCTTGCTTTATATAACACTGATTTGTCAGCATTTCGTGAGCTAAGCAACATCTTGTTGTTGATTTATTGCTCGTTTAATTCCACTTTCTATATCTGGAGAGATGAGAGACTCAAGAAAACTGTTATGCAATTTCTTGCAAGATTGTTTTGTAGAGGTTAAAATTGACTCTAGTCTTGGTCCATGAGACTATATCACTCTAAGAACACTCTGGTTAACATTTTCCTGGTTGATAAGCGACTCTAATGCTCGACTATAAGGGCTGATATATTGTTCTTTTAACTTTTCTTGCAAGATTTTTTTGTAGAGATTAAAATTGACTATAGCCTTATGTCCATGGGACTATATCACTCTAAGAACACTCGGGTTAAAATGTTCCTGGTTAAATTAAGGGACCGGTCATTATCTTAAGGGAGAGAAATGGAGGTGAGAAAAGGGGGCGGCTTCAACTATTTTTGCCTGAATTGGGGGCGCCCTCAAACTGGAAAATATGTGACAAGGGGCAACTCCAATTCTTTAACCTTATTTGGGTTAATAACCTTATTTGGGTTAATTTAATATTCCTGGTTAATTTAACCCTTTTTCTACTAAAGTCTGGTTAAGTTGGTAGGTTAATTTAACCGGACTATGGCAGAAAACGAGATAAAATAATCAGGAAATCCAACCAGGAAACCCAAATAAGGTTATTTCAAGGTTAACCAGGAACGTCTTAACCAGAGTGTTCTTAGAGTGTATTGCAATTTCACATTTAGTACAAGTTAAAATTCACTGCAGTTTGAAATTCTATCACTATAGTCTTGGACTAATAGATCACAAACTCATTAATAATTCTGAATCATATAAGTGAATTAGCCAACCACATTGCTTTATTTTGCTCACATGATAATACTGGATAGCTGGTGAAGTATATTGATCCAGTCCTAGAACTGGATCAAAATCAATTCAGTCCTTGGATTGGATCAAAATATTTATTCGTATGAGATGTCATTTTAAATCCTCCAATTCGGACTGGACTAGATTTCAAGTCCTAGCATTTTGATCCAGTCCTCGGCTTCGCTTCGGACTTGATCAAATTGCGCGGACTTGAAATTTAGTCCAGTCCTCTGATATAAATACTACGTCCACACTATAGGAGTATGATCTTGGATAAGTCTTGAAGTATTAGGATTGTCATATATTCTTCTTTTGGCGACCCAATTGGAGGCAAATCTACCGGGAGTTACGCTAATACGCCGGAAAATAAATATTGAAAGAGAGAAAGTCAACAAATTTGACAAAAACTGACTAAGAAAACTGCGCCCAGGATAGTGCACAATTTCTACGGTCCTGTTGCATGTCCAATGCCAAAGGCATCGACTTGACTAAAACATCACAGCGGAAACATTTGTAGCTTGAAGTTCGGAGTAACATTTAATCAATGTACCAAATTTGAAATTGTTATTTACATGATTATAAATGTATTTATTATATACCAAGTGTCAAAGTTCATGTTTTCTTGCACCTCACTGGACGAAAGCTGTTTCCTGGCATCACGCGCTCCGAGCGGTATATTTACTGGTGAATAGTAAAACCGTCGAGTTATAAATCAAACATCACGGATGTTATCCATTTCTTATTTTATTTCTTTCACACCTGAGGTCGGTTGTTCGAAAGTCGATTAGCCTAACCCTAGGTTAATCTAAAATACAAAGCAAACTTCCCGACAGCTTGTTAATAAATTTAGAAATGTTTCTTCAGAAATCTTGACTGGATTGGTAGGAGTTTACCTCCCTGGGGTTTTAAAATAATCAGACGTGTACAAATATACACAAACCAAAACAGCTGGTTAAACTTTAACCGAAAATTACAGCGCTAATCCACCTTTGAAAACCGAACCTTGGTATATAATAAAATACTCACTGAGTGGGACTTTCGGGGAAACAGTTTGTTTTGCGGACCCTCGATTGACAACGTTTCATGGCAGTCTCGGGTCTACAAAACATATCATACTGTTTCCTTCGATCCCAGTCAATAATTAGTGTTAAATATCATTGAAGCAGTGATACAGTAGAGGAAAGGGTATCTGATTACATTATTTCACAATTGTATGGAGTAAAAACCACCATAAAAGGATCACTAATCGTATGAAATCAGGACGCATGAAATCATTATCAAACACTGCAAAAAAACCCACAAAATAATAGATCTCTATTATTTCTATGGAAAAAACCCGACTAATTGTACTAAAAAACGTGAGCAAAATTACTCAAATTGATGAGCAAATGTTTTGAGTACAACTTCAAATGTATTCAATTTTTGAAGTAAATATTTACTTTACTCGAATAAAATTTGAGCAAATTTACCCAATACTTTGAGTCACTATATGCATATGGGTGCAATAGAATTGAGTTAGAATTTTTGGAGTGAGTCGTTCTAAATTCTACTTCAAAAACAATTGTTACTGATGTAGTATGGACACTGATAATCTCCAAATCAGATAATTTTGGGGGATATAACAGTTTATTTTTTCAATAAAAACACCTTTCATATACAGTGAGCTCCATATATAACTGAAGCGAGAATTCGAGTACAAAAAGTGAAGCCAGCTTCGTTTTAACCGCGCAGACAAAAACAATAGAAAGGAACTGGAACTGACATACTATAGCTCTTCAATTTCCGCCATCTTGGCAAGGAGTGTGGCTAAATTTCGTATTTTGACTTCGGTTTGAAGTCAACTAACATGATTTTATGAACTGAAAACTTGATAAGCGATATGGTCCGTAAGAAAAAATTGTATAAAACCTTCAGAGCTATTGGACATCAATGGCTGCCATCATGGCTTCACTTTTCTCATAGGCCGAAAAGTGAACTCTATTTAGACTGGAACGATAACTGACTGTAATTTGGCCGCCATCTTTGAAGCCAATTTGAAGCCGAATTGACGTACAGTGCCAGTCCGTTTCTATTGTTTTTGTAAGCGCGGTTGTCAACCGCGCTTACAAAAACAATATAAAGGGACTGGCACTGTACGTCAATTCAGCTTCATATTGGCTTCAAAGATGGCGGCCAAGTTATCGTTCCAGTCTAAATAGAGTTCACTGAGGCCAAATGACTGAAATTCTTGCTCCAGGCATACATAGAGCTCACTGGTCATACACAGCAGTTGTGGCTCAGAGTGGGGCATTTTGGGAGGTTTATAAACATGCACCGCACGACGATGAACTATTTCTAAGAATAAATGTTATACAATTTCTGATACTCTTGGTCTCAAATTTCTTTCAAATTACCAAAGAAACATTGATTCAAATGAAAATACGATTTAAAAGCGATTCGAAACCAAAAGTAACATAATAGTATGGTAGTTGTATATTATTGCCGAAGCAATCAAATTCACATATACATGTATGTGATGCATATCTTCAATCTAATATTCAGAAAATATTCAAAAATCATTCTAATTGCTGCAGCATTTGAAGTTGTTTAAGCACTTTACTTTGACTTGTCTCCCGAATCTCTCCCGCTAAGAACATTTCATCAACAACAGCATAAACCTGGAAAATATACAACATAGAAAGTAATGTTGAAAAGATTTGTGGACGGTAATTTTGAGTGGAATTTATATACAATTATTAGACCTACCCAGGAGCAGTTGCAAAAAATGCAACTACCGACCCTCTGGCAGGAATCGAACCTGCAATTCTGGTACAGCAGTCTAACCAACTGAGCTACAGAGACACAGTTGTCGACAGGCCGTAGCGAAGAGGCTAAAGCGGGAAGATGCGGCCTAAACCTACCTGAGATTCCGGTACCCTACCGACCCTATTTTTTTCTGCCGACCCTATTATTTTTCAACGCGATTGACCGTGCGACCCTATTTTCGCCGGGTGGTTGCGGACTGCCGCCAAAATGGCGTCTGTTGTCACACTAATTATTGAAAAAACCATGAAAAAAATATTCAAAAAAAAATTTATTTCCGACCTACCGACCCTAATTTTTTCGCGATATGAAACCGGAACCACAGGTACTTTTTTTAGGCCTGGATAGTAGTATCACATTTGCCGACAACATTTCAGATTGATGTACCCTAATCTCATGAATTTTCGGTAATATTTTGGTAATTTAATCAAATTTTTTGCTATAACTATTAATCTTTAATCCCAGCCACTCTAATATTCTCGATGTCTACAAAACAATTTGCCGATAAATCTATTATTTTGCCGACATGTTTTCAGAAGGGAGTGACACCCCCACCCTCTCCCTCCTATAGCGTCGACCGTCCTGGTTGTCGAGCTGTAACCTCAAGTTCATGTGTATATATAGCTAATTGAATTAAGGTTGCCCGTTCAAAGTCAGAATTTCAAACCGCAATTAATTAACCTCGGCCTCTATGCGCGAAAAGCACGATGGATAAATGGGTTTGAATACAATATGTAATTCATACTTCCGACACTCCGTAGTTACGGTCGCTACGTCCCACCAGCCGTTTTGCTTTTGCGTATTTTACGAATGGGTGATTCCAGCTATACACTAAATTTTGATCAAGGCAATAGACAACTTGCATGTTAGACAAATTTTTGATCTAACCGATCTAGGCAAAAAAAAAGTAAATTCCCGTTAAGAACTTATTAAAATTAGTAAACTTGCAAAATTTGGTTGCGAAATGTTGTAAAGCTTGAAAAATATAGCCTTGCAAAGTTTGCATATTTTCAGTATATTTGTATTACGTGCGGAAATTGTTACCATTTTTGAGCCGAAAATGGTAACAATTTCCGCTCGTAATACAAATATACTGAAAATATGCAAACTTTGCAAGGCTATATTTTCCAAGCTTTACAACATTTCGCAGCCAAATTTTGCACTTTTACTAATTTCAGTATGCTCTTTTTACCTGTGGTGTTTGATTCCCTTTTCTATGCTTAGATTAAAATTTAGTCTAACATGCAAGTTGTCCATTAAGAAGGACGAAATCCAACACCAGAGCTAGAAAGAGCATCTTAGAAAGAGTAAAACTGCAAAAATCTGTTGCTACATGTTGTAAAACGAAGTTGGTTGCTACGTTTTGTAAAACAATATAGACCCGTGAAGTTCGCAAATTTTGTATATACTTGTACTACAAGTGGAAAAATATCCACTTTCGGCACAAAAAATGGTTGTTTTTCCTGCACGTAATGCAAATATGTACATTTTTCTTCATTTTACAACAATTCGCAACCAAACCGAACCCACGACCATCATATTTCTAGAAGATGCTCTACCGTCTGAGCTACAAGGCAAAGTTAGGAACGATGTTATTGACATTTCGGAATGTCTTCCTTCGATGTCTGATAGCAGCTGTTACTCTGGTAAATGTTATATATATGACTATAAATATTAATGTGTATTTATCTATTATGGCCGGTTGATGTTTAATGAAAAGAAATGGATAAATACAACTCCAAAACAACGTTAACTTAAAATAATTTTTAAAATGAATGATGCTTAAAATTGCGCTAAAATGACAGGCCACTTAAGTCGCCTGTCTACAAAAGCTGCTTTGTTTTAAAAGCAACGCAATGTTTGAAGTGTTGCCAGATGTTTCCTACACGCAACGGACATGCAGTATTGGAAAGAAGAACAAGGAACAACGATGAATTATAATTGGACAAACTCAAGATCTTTTTACCCAAGCAAACGTGACCGTGATCATAGTGTTATCTCAGTGGTATTTAGTTTCATCTACTTATTTGTTGGTGTGTTGGGAAACATTGCAGTTATTATTTATCACAATTTTCTGAACCACGACAAGTCTCCAAGCAGCTGGTTGGTTACACATCTTGCCTTCGCTGATCTTCTCGTCTGCTTAACACTTTATCCAGAAAGAATTGTTCGGTTCTTTCATGCAGAAGTGAGAGATGAAAGATTGGTGTTTTGCAAGATAAAATTTACCACATTTTATGTTTCCTTATTCCTTTCCATAATGATTCTGCTGTCCATCACAGTTGACAAATATCTGTATATAGCGAAGCCGCAGCAATATCCACTGATCGTAAGAATACGAAGAACTAAGATACTTCTCAGTTGTATCTGGTTAGCTGCCTTGGTTCAGCTCCCACTCATATATATTGACATGGGCACCGATGAGAGAGAATGTTATACTTCACAACCCGTTGCATGGTTGGAGGTCATCCTACAGTTAGCCGCCATTTGTGTCATGACAATTCTGAATTACAGAATGTTCAAGATCGCCAAAGATCAAAGACAAAGGATGGCATTAGAATTCGTGTTACAGCCTCGACAGTCAGAACAAGTACAGTCTGAACAAGTACAGTCTGAACAAGTACAGTCAGAACAAGTACAGTCAGAACAAATACAGTCTGAACAAGTACAGTCTGAACAAGTACAGTCAGAACAAGTACAGTCAGAACAAGTACAGTCAGAACAAATACAGTCTGAACAAGTACAGTCTGAACAAGTACAGTCTGAACAAGTACAGTCTGAACAAGTACAGTCTGAACAAGTACAGTCAGAACAAGTACAGTCAGAACAAGTACAGTCAGAACAAATACAGTCTGAACAAGTACAGTCTGAACAAGTACAGTCTGAACAAGTACAGTCTGAACAAGTACAGTCAGAACAAGTACAGTCAGAACAAATACAGTCTGAACAAGTACAGTCTGAACAAATACAGTCTGAACAAGTACAGTCAGAACAAATACAGTCTGAACAAGTACAGTCTGAACAAATACAGTCTGAACAAGTACAGTCAGAACAAATACAGTCTAAACAAGTACAGTCAGAACAAATACAGTCTGAACAAGTACAGTCTGAACAAGTACAGTCTGAACAAGTACAGTCTGAACAAGTACAGTCTGAACAAATACAGTCTGAACAAGTACAGTCTGAACAAGTACAGTCTGAACAAGTACAGTCAGAACAAGTACAGTCTGAACAAGTACAGTCAGAACAAGTACAGTCTGAACAAGTACAGTCTGAACAAGTACAGTCAGAACAAGTACAGTCTGAACAAGTACAGTCAGAACAAGTACAGTCAGAACAAGTACAGTCTGAACAAATACAGTCTGAACAAGTACAGTCTGAACAAGTACAGTCTGAACAAGTACAGTCAGAACAAGTACAGTCTGAACAAGTACAGTCTGAACAAGTACAGTCAAGTACAGTCAGAACAAGTACAGTCAGAACAAGTACAGTCTGAACAAATACAGTCTGAACAAGTACAGTCAGAACAAGTACAGTCTGAACAAGTACAGTCTGAACAAGTACAGTCAGAACAAATACAGTCTGAACAAGTACAGTCTGAACAAGTACAGTCAGAACAAGTACAGTCTGAACAAGTACAGTCAGAACAAGTACAGTCTGAACAAGTACAGTCTGAACAAGTACAGTCTGAACAAGTACAGTCTGAACAAGTACAGTCTGAACTCTGAACAAGTACAGTCTGAACAAGTACAGTCTGAACAAGTACAGTCTGAACAAGTACAGTCAGAACAAGTACAGTCTGAACAAGTACAGTCTGAACAAGTACAGTCAGAACAAGTACAGTCAGAACAAGTACAGTCAGAACAAATACAGTCTGAACAAGTACAGTCTGAACAAGTACAGTCTGAACAAGTACAGTCTGAACAAGTACAGTCTGAACAAGTACAGTCAGAACAAGTACAGTCTGAACAAGTACAGTCAGAACAAGTACAGTCAGAACAAGTACAGTCAGAACAAGTACAGTCTGAACAAGTACAGTCTGAACAAGTACAGTCAGAACAAGTACAGTCTGAACAAGTACAGTCTGAACAAGTACAGTCTGAACTCTGAACAAGTACAGTCTGAACAAGTACAGTCTGAACAAGTACAGTCTGAACAAGTACAGTCTGAACAAGTACAGTCTGAACAAGTACAGTCTGAACAAGTACAGTCTGAACAAGTACAGTCAGAACAAGTACAGTCAGAACAAGTACAGTCTGAACAAGTACAGTCAGAACAAGTACAGTCAGAACAAGTACAGTCAGAACAAATACAGTCTGAATAAGTACAGTCTGAACAAGTACAGTCTGAACAAGTACAGTCTGAACAAGTACAGTCAGAACAAGTACAGTCAGAACAAATACAGTCTGAACAAGTACAGTCTGAACAAATACAGTCTGAACAAGTACAGTCAGAACAAGTACAGTCTGAACAAGTACAGTCTGAACAAGTACAGTCTGAACAAGTACAGTCAGAACAAGTACAGTCAGAACAAATACAGTCTGAACAAGTACAGTCTGAACAAGTACAGTCTGAACAAGTACAGTCTGAACTCTGAACAAGTACAGTCTGAACAAGTACAGTCAGAACAAGTACAGTCTGAGGAAAACATGACTTGGTTACGTCATCTGGAAAAGGAATTGAAAGCTATGAAGACATTCGCCATTTTCGTTGGAATCTTGACAATTTGTTTTGTTCCATATATTGTCGCGAACGTGATTTGTACTTCTGACTATGATTCATGTTTCTCACACGCTGCATATTTGATCATTCTCCAGCTGGTTGGAATAAACTCGATTGCAAAGGCCCTCATCTATGCATTGAGACATAAGAAATACATAAGAGCTTATAGGAAACTCTTTTCCTCTGCCTGGGCACGGCTCTTCCCACAAAATAACTGACTTATTGATTGATTATATATAGATATAACTCCTACCTTTTTTCCAGAAAGTGGTATCAATTTCCCGTGCGCAATACAAAATGACTGAAAAACGGCAAACTTCGCAGTGCTATATTATCCGCATTTTACAACATTTCGCAACGAAACCTCGGAATATTACTAATTTAGTGATGCTCTTTCAAGCTGTGGTGAAATGTTTGTCTAGACTTGTCTAAATCAAAATTTTGTTCATTAGGGAATAGGTCTATTGAAATAGCTGTATGTGTAAGACTGACATGCCTTGGCATGAAACATGTTTGAACTGATGCATGGGACTCAGGAATATTGGAGTAAATTGTAGTGTTTGTATATGCAACTGCGCTTCTTGTTCTAACTCATAGTTTGAATATCTTTCAGAAACTTGTATTTTATTTTATTTTAAAGACGAGGTACACAGTGAGTATTAAGTTTGTAAGTAAAGTGCGCAGGTACGCGGTAATAGTCTTTGGCGTACAAGCAAGGTACGACTAAAAATCTTTCAATTATCGCACCCCGGCAAATTTAGTATTAGATTTGCTAGCCCAAAGACGTGGAATGATATTAATGAAGATCTTAAAAATCTTGGAAAGTCTAAATTTAAACAAGAATTAAAAAATGTACTATTGCAGTCTTACTCTAATATGTAATTTTTTTTTCTAAATTTTTTGTCTTACTAGCGATTTCGTGCTGTAAATATATTGCATGTATTAATCACTGTTAAATTATTGTTGTTATAGCTGTCTTGTTCAGCCTCATGGTCGTTACAGTTAGCTTGTACCTACTACTATGTTTTAATCTTTTCTTCTCATAATGGTAATTATGGTACTGTATATATAATTAATAAATGATTCTGATTCCTGCATGGTTATGATGACTTTTCGATAGTAAGTTCAAATGTCATTTACGGTAGAATATCGGTATGGCCGTATGGGCTGATATCTGCCCTTGGACATCGGTTGTTGGAATATCGGTAAATTTTCATGTCGGTGCATCACTAGCAAAAATTGATATGAAATGCATGGAGGGGTACAAACGTCCCCCAATATATGTAATGTAGTAATTCTCTCACTTTTTTAAGGCATTCAAACCATATGTATCCTGATGCTTGTGATGTTACTCTGAGTGTATATCCACACCGGGCAAGCTTGAAAAATATGCCTGGCCACGGTGGGAATCAAACCTACTGTACGACCTTTGGAATACTAGCCCAATGCTCTGTCAACTGAGCTACGCGGTCGATCAGGTCGGTTCGAGTATGTGATATTTTGGAACTGAGTCTAGTTCCTTCGATATCGATGTAATCTAGTAATCATGAATTTTTTCTGTGTTGGTGTAATGTACTCAGGTGAATATGATGTTTGTGATGTTACTCTGAGTGTATATCCACACTCAGCAGGCTTCAAAAATATGCCTGGCCACAGTGGTAATCGAACCTGCGACCTTTGGAATACTAGCCCAATACTCTGCCAACTGAGCTATCTGGTCAGGTCGGTTCGAGTATGATATTTCGTCGTCTAGTTCCTTCGATATCGATGCAATCTAGTAATCATGATTTTTTTTTCGAACCGACCTGACCGCGTAGCTCAGTTGGCAGAGCATTGGGCTAGTATTCCAAAGATCGTAGGTTCGACTTCCACCGTGGCCAGGCATATTTTTCAAGCTTGCCCGGTGTGGATATACACTCAGAGTAACATCACAAGCATTATATTCACCTGAGTTCAGTACACCAACACAGAAAAAATTAATATGTATCCTACTAATTTTGGGCTGATTTTTCATTGGTAAAGTTAATTTGTAAATTTTGTTTTAACACTCTATCATCAACATCGGAATGGATAACTAGCATAATAGCCTTTACTGTTGGAAGAAGTTATTTCGCTGACCTCAGAATGACATTTCATCAAAACTTTCTTTTCAAGATTGTTTAGAAACAAACTTGGAGTAGGGTTAGGTTAGGGTTAGACTATTTGATTTTTGATATGGGGGGGAGTTTGGGGGGGGGGTAGATTTTCACTGGAGCAAGAGAGCAATAAACAGTACAGTCAATCAATTAGTAATAGTAATTGGAGTGGACAAACAGTCATTACATATACACATACATACCTTATAAAAATTGAAAACTAAATCAAGTTCACATACATTATGGAAGAATTCATTCAAAACCTAAAGCAAATAAAATGTCATTCACCAATATGTATTTACAGCGCTTTTCACTTGAGCTTGAAATGGCAGTAATGATGTTCACATTTCCAGTCAATATTCAAATGAAAATAAGGCATGTTGTCATTTTCAATTAACAGTGGCTAAGATTGGATTAGTGTATATGATGATGGGCTTTCAGGGGGTGAAAAATACTTCAGAAATATCTTGAGAGGCAGAGAGCTGTCATTAAATTTAGATGCATGCATATGACCATGCTAATATAAATGCAGGGTGCTAATTACGGTCAAAACGACGAAGGCTCCTACACACGCAAACTGTTACAGATCTTCAAACAAGTTGTAACAAGCTTGCTGTCAAGTCGATATCAGGATGTGTTCGCACTGCTTGTTCCCAGTTATTGTAACAAGTCTGAAACAAGTTGTTATCATCTTGTTACAAGGTTGTTCCAACAAGACTAATACGAGGTGTTCGTAACAAGTTGCATCAGACTTATTGGAACAACTTGTTGCGAGTATGTTGGCCTCATCAACCTTGTTACAACAAGATGATAACAACTTGTTCCAGACTTGTCAACAACTGGGAACAAATGTGTGAACAAATCTTGTTGACAAGCTGTGAGATTTTTTGGGATGCGATTTTACAGAATTCTGAAGATTACAAAAGTTCTATACAATGTGCAAAAAATGGTACTTTTCAAGACGTAGCCTGACCAGTTTAGATGATTGAATCTTTTGCCACAATTTTGATATTCTGCAGTAGAGGAGACAAAAAGAAGAAAGTACTGTATTTTACTGTCTATTGCTTAAGTTTTGTTTGCATAATTTTGTTGAGTCAAAAGTAGGCACCTGCAGATACATGCAGGCAAGCATCCAGTCGTTTTGGCTGGCTACCAGTTCATGAGAGCCCTGCGAGGTGGGACGTATATAAAGCTGGGCATATATAAACCGTACAGTTTTCCCTGACAAGGTTTAATTTAACAACTTTAATTTGGCACATAAAAAACTGAATATTTACATAACTTAAACGGACAATTACATTGTACAAGAAGACGAGGAAAGTGCCAAAAGTGGCAAAACACAAACGAGACTATGTCCCATGGTTTATTTGCTCATCAAAAAATTGTTAATCAAAAAATTGTTTGCCAAGTAGCCTTGTCCCAAAGCTAGTCATTCCAGCTTTTGGACAAGGAAAACTTGTTAATGTGTATGGCTGGCAAGGAAAATTTGACATTTGTGCAAAAGTACTTTTGTGGTTTTGGCAAAAAAAGGCAGCCTTGACGCGAGATACAACTGTTTAACAACTTAATATTACAACAAAACTTGTCGAGGAAAACTTGTCAACAAATCTTGCTTATCTGTACAGGGTTAAAACGTTTAATGAGTTTTCAAAGCATCAGAAGATGAGCCTTAACACAAGTAGCAAATTCCAGTCAAGTCACGAGCTGACAGTCTAAAATAAATTTCGGTACACTATTGACTCATTTGAGTATGAAAATTTCAATTCTGGGACAGTTTTGTGCTGTAGATAGTAAACTGGAAACTTGATGATGCAGATTCGGATCGGAGAATACATGTTGTGTGAAGGAATTTCAAGAAAACACAACAGAGCTGTATTATGTGTACTTTATTGTATGTTCCTTTGATACTATTGGGGTACACCTTGTGTTTTTCTGTGTACAATAGTGAAGCCCAGCAGTGAGCTCCATATATACTGGAGCAAGAACTTCAGTCATTTGGCATAAAACCATCGTGTTATAAATTACAAGTTAAATAAATTATAAGTGACAGAAATTTTGTCTATCGTAGTAAGGGGGGGCACAAATTTCCTCTGGCCCGAGGGGTCCACCCCTGATCACCAGTGGCCTCTCCTTTGAGTTTTTTTCTGAAATTTGGAATATTAAACAATGAAGCTGACTTACTTCAACAAAGTTGTGTATAGCTTCTAAGTAATAGAGGTTATTATCCTGGACGTCAACACAAATACAGAAGTATAACCCAGCGTATCTTCTATAAACAATCTTGAAATTCCGGAACTGAAAGGAAAATACATTATTAGGTAAGCTTCGATCAGTAAGTACTGTACTTTGTTTTGTTAAAAATGCTAGATGGGTGACCAGGATTCATAATAAAGTTTCTGAAACGTTCTCTGATTGTAAATTTTTATTTAAAGTTTAATGTTCTTATCAACACTCTACCCTAGATGAGTAAAATCATCGCATTAGAGCACAATGAAACTTAATAGTTATAATCACCATACTGTCCAGCTGCCCTGTGGGCTCCAATGTTAGAATTTGGACAGCCACTTGAAAATGTCCGCATTTAATTAGCTGATTATCATATTTTTGCCTTCCAAATCTGTATTTGATGGTAGCAATTACACACAATAGATTCATATATTTTACAATAAGGTCTTGTTATTGTGTTCCACAGTTGTCTAAGAATGTTTGTTATTTTCATTAACCCATTAAGTTGCATTGTGTCCTAATGATTTTACTTGCCAAGTGGAGAGTGCTGGCACTTAATGAGTTAATCAGACTATGTGACCATATTGTCTAGTTAACCCACTAAGTTGCATTGCACCTCAGGGCTTGAGGGTGGTGTGCCACTGCCCAATGATACTAAACATTAAAAAGTTGGTCAAAATGTTTTGTTGTTGGTCAAAGGAAATATTAAGAGTGAATACGCTAACATTTGAAAAAATACACAGTCTTTCATCAATATTGAAATTTGGTCGAATTTGTTTTTGGTCAAAATACATTGAGAAAAAAGTGCGATTAAATTTTGACTGTAATGTTAGTGTTTGTTTTGGGACCAGTTTCTGTCAATAACTCCGATTGCTTTACAATCAACACAGATCTTGCAATTCTAGCATTTATCACAGAGATACTCAAAACCGTTAAATCAATTTTATTGCATGCAAAACATTAAGCACTTGACTTTATCATCCAGAAGTTGAAAGGAAATACTAAAACAAATGCTGTGTCCAGTGAATGTTGACAGACCAGGACCGATGCCAAAGATTAAATGTTGCTCCATCAATGGTATATTTTTTGTCTAGTTATTTGAAAGAGCTTTAAACATTTATTGCAATCATCAAATTATTAACCCATTGAGTGGCAGCACTCTCCCCCTGACAAGTAAAATTGTCTGGCATTAGACAAAGTAAAATAATAAAGTAGAGCGCATCTGGGCGCATTGCCACTTAGGCCATGGGAATGAAAGTCATAGTCCACTGCTCGCATGCCTCAAAAGCTACAGCCAAAATTTTCATTATTTACAAAAAAAAATATCATTATTTTCACAAATAAAGCAAAACTCAATAAAATTAGCAATAAAATTGTGTATTGATTACAATGAAATGAACATATTGCAGTATGTTTGTCCTCAGTATCCAAATTCTATGAAATTCCAAATTATATTCAACGAAATTGCGAAATTGGCACACATATCTTCAGTGCTGCAACCGTGTGAGCTCATGATATACTTATCATTTATAGACCCGGAGCGAGGGGGATTCGGCGTAATATTTCCCGAAGTGATGATATTTTCCGAGGGGCTTTGCCCCAAGGAAAATATCATCACTGAGGAAAATATCGCCGAATCCCACGAGCAGAGGGTCTATAAATGATATATTATACCGAAAGTTAAAGAACTCACTAAGTTCAGAATAAACTTTAAAACTTGCTGAATATTAACTACGCGAATACAATTTTTAATTTCTTATGTATACCTGAGTTTTTGACGTTTCCTCTTTAAAATGTTTGAGTATGTATCCTTTGGATCATTAAAGGTAACATACTGTACGTCTTGAAAATCTTTGGTTAAATCAAATCTGCTGTACGAAATTACAAACAACAGCTCGCATACGCCATATCGTTTCAGAGCGTGGTGTCCACGCGTCACGCATGAGCGTGGGATACTATAATATCCCACGGTGGATCTGGCGTGGGATATTATAGTATCTCACTCTCATGCTGCATTGCGAAATCGTGAATTTGAGTGAAATATCGTAAAAAATCACATTATCACGTGGTACAAATGCTGTTTTTTCATTGGACAATTTGAATTTGAGGTATAATATTGTATGTAATTCCACATAGTAAACGGTAATTTGTGTTTTGATCTCTGTATTTACCACTCAAAAGAATGGTAAAAAAATAATGAATGAAAAAAAAAGCTGCATGCTTTTTCAAAATTACCTGGATGCAAATCTATGACTTTCATTCCCATGGCCTTACAGTCGATTTCACGAAACTTTGACTACAAATGTTCCGAACTTCGTTGCGAAGTTCGGAAGCTCATATTGGAATTCACAAGCCAATTTGTAAACAAAGTCCCTGATTGGTCCGTGAAGTAAAAGAAGCCAATCAAATGCGTAGTTTACGAACTGGTTTGTGAATCTCATTATGAACTTTTGAACTTTGCAACAATCTTGTGAACTTCGCAACGAAGTTCGGAAAATTTGTGGTCAAAGTTTTGTGAAATCAACTGTAAAGGGATATAAACACTCATTCTTGAGCTGAAATTCAGACCCCATCATCGAGTAATCATGTTGCATAAAATATGAACATGCTACAGCATGTTTTCTATTTCTCACAGCTTACATAGCAGACATAAAGCCTGCTGCACATGAGCGCACTTGTCGCGCGTACTTGTTATTCGTGACAAGTTGGATCGACAAAATTTCCTTGGGCTAGATTATAGAATACCCGTCCACTTTTGTGACTATTTTATTTTCGTGATACGATGATACGAAGTGAAAGTCATGACGTAATCATTTTAGTAGCGAGTTATTATAAAAAGCCTATAAGATGATACGAAGTGAACATAATGACGTCATTATTATAAGTCGCGTCATTTTTTAGGACTGGGCAAGGTATTTTTTCACTGAGTGATACGATGATACGAAGTGAAATTAAAAAACGTAATTATTATAAATTCCGGTTATTTAGTGAAACTGGGCAAGCTATTTTTTAGTGATACGATGATACGAAGTGAAATTAACGCAAAATATCACTACTATAGTGTATTCCTCATTCTTAAAAGAACACGCAACAGATCACTACTATAGTATATTCCTCCTCAATAAAAACACACATAATATCACTACTATACTGTATTTCTCGTTCTCAAAAAAACACGCAAAATATCACTATTATAGTGTATTGTTCGTTCTCAAAAAAACACGCAAAATATCACTATTATCGTGTATTCCTTGTTCACGTAACGTGTTTTCAAATTGCTTTTTCTCCTTTCACTAACATTTCAGCAATGTAACAACCTCTCCTATTACCAAACTTCCTTACTTAATTACCTCATTTATCATCTGCCTGTCAAGATCATATCACAATAAACCGATTGAATGTCATACAGTGTCACTTCATCGCTACTGTTAAACTCTTCGCAAGCGCACTTATAATAATTACGTCACTTCATTTCACTTTGTATCATCGTATCATTGAAAAATATACCTTACCCAGTCTTAATAAATAACGCGCACTTATAATAATTACGTCACTTCATTTCACTTCGTATCATCGTATCACTGAAAAATATACCTTGCCCAGTCTTAATAAATAACGCGCACTTATAATAATTACGTCACTTCATTTCACTTCGTATCATCATATCATCGTATCATTGAAAAATATACCTTGCCCAGTCTTAATAAATAATGCGCATTTATAATAATTACGTCACTTCATTTCACTTCGTATCATCGTATCATCGTATTACTGAAAAATATACTTTGCCCAGTCTTATTAAATAACGCGCACTTATAATAATTACGCCACTTCATTTCACTTCGTATCATCGTATCATTGAAAAATATACCTTGCCCAGTCTTAATAAATAACGCGCACTTATAATAATTACGTCACTTCATTTCACTTCGTATCATCGTATCATTGAAAAATATACTTTGCCCAGTTTTAATAAATAACGCGCACTTATAATAATTACGTCATTTCATTTCACTTCGTATCATCGTATCATTGAAAAATATACTTTGCCCAGTCTTAATAAACAACGCGCACTTATAATAATTACGTCACTTCATTTCACTTCGTATCATCGTATCATGATAACAAGTATATCTTGAAAAATGGACGGGTATTCTATAATCGCTCCTTTCCTTGTGTGCGGGCAACATTTATGGCATTTTCATCATTCGTGACATGTAAACCAAATATCAAACATGTTTGATATTTTTTGTCATTTGTGAAAAAAAATTCTCGTGTGCGGCGAGCAAACAACAAGCGTGCCTGAATAGGAAAATTTGCGCATGCGTGCAACTAGGTGTTAAAACAACATGGCGGATCAAAATCACGAGCACACACGTGCAAATTTTCCTATTCAGGTGCGCTTGTTGTTTGCTCGCCGCACACGAGAATTTTTTTGTCACAAATGACGGAAAATATCAAATATGTTCAGGGCGCGAAATAACGGCCGGTCAACGGACAATGTCCGGCCAGAATGCAGAATTGTCCGGTCAAATTCTTACCTTGCCGGTCATTTTGACCGATTACTTTTGGTAAAAGAACAAACAACTAATCTTCATTTGAATTAATAATCAAAACAATGTTGTCAAGCATTATAATTAAGAACCATAACATGTTGTCCAATATCTTGCGGGAAAATAAATGCAATGTACGCCAGTTTTCCCACGCAGTACGTCACAATTAAAGCCCATGGCCATGCTTTTGGCTTAAGAGTTAATTATTAGTTAGCGCAGTGCAAGTTGTTTTATGTGAAGGACTTTTTAATTACTGATTACAGTAAGGCTTTTTGTAATGCTATACGGGAAAATAGTCACATTTTTAGGGATATACTTTACTAGGCTTTGCTTTAAGCTGAATAATATGACCGGCCAGAAATACGGTATGTCCGAGCTAAAATTGAGTTGGCCGGTCACCTTGACCGGCGTCCCTCCAGCCGTTATTTCGCGCCCTGAATATGTTTGATATTTGGTTTACATGTCACAAATGAACGAAAATGCCGTAAATGTTGCCCGCACACGAGGAAATTTTGTCGATCCAACTTGTCACGAATAACAAGTACGCGCGACAAGTGCGCTCGTGTGCGGTGGGCTTAATGTAACAAATATGAGAAAAACTGTACGACAAAAACGAATAAATGACAGACTGCCACTTTTTGTCTTGGTTGGACATTTGTCCCTCCAAGCAAAATAATTAAATATTTGCTTGCTACACAACTTTTTATTGGAAACACATGAAGCACGGCATCTGAAACAGGTCAAAGTTAGTTTGTGTTAGTCTATTCATATTAGCCCCAACAACTTATTAAATATTTGCAATATTTTCATATCATACATGTGAAAATATTGCAACTAATGTATAATAATCATATATTGGTCAATTTGTGATGATTGAAATCAAACAAAACAGATGCATTAAACAAAATAACATCATTAAAGACTTACTTCAACAAAGTTTGTGTGTTTAGCGTCTCGCACCGTGACTAAAGCATGTACTTCCTCGATTAATTTTTGCTTTTCATCATCATCAAAATTCATGTACCATTTTGCAAGTCGCGTTTTCCCCGCCCGGTTTTGGATCAGAATGAACCGAATCTGTGGGAAAAAAACGAAGGAATATGATGTATATGTACTATTCAAGTAAACTTTGTTAAATTTGGTCAAAATATGCAGTGAAATAGTACAAAAAATCACACAAACCATTTTCCAAAACTTCGTCTTGTATATCTTGTAAAATACGTCTGGACTTTCCGAACGCGTACGATCTTTTCCGAAATCGTTCCGACCTTTTCACCTGTAGCTTGTTACACCTGATGATAAAAGGGTGTTATTCCCGCAGGTCCCACAAACCACCGATTGATAAAATAAAATGCGGTTCTTCAATAATTTAAAATATTTTTTATCAACACTGCAAGCTGATTGTGCAGCTCTCTCGCTTGAAAAATTGATAAGAAGTTCTTAATTAAATTTATATGCTTTATTCATACGACATTTTCCGTTTCAATATGTAATACTAAAATTATCACAAGATATTTTTATGCTAACATTTAAAATAGATGCAATTGTCTTTACTATCGAGCCAGCATTTTCCGTTCCCAAATTATCTTGTATGGTCTTGTATGCAAGAAAAGATATGAGAAACGCTAGGCGAGCTACTTTAAGTTGTACCCAGTTACCATAGCAACAACGCGAGCAGCCAATTAGCCAAACAAAAATAGAGAAGTGAAGTGTTAAAATTTCGCCAATTTTTTAGAGACCAATATAAATGTCTAAAGGAAAGAAAACCGAATTGCAAGTATGTTTTAATACTTTTCTGTTTAATTATAATCTTATCTGTTTACATTTTAACTGTAAAAGGTATTAAAATTTGAATAGAAAGTGCCTGGAAATTGTCAATGAATGCAATCGATGACCTTTCTATAAAACCACTTGTAAACTGTAAGTTTTGCATGGTTTGTTTAATTTTATTGACAAAATATTCCACAGGGAAAACGTATCAGTTTGCCTCATACAAAATACCGAATATAGTACGTGAATATTTCGGCGATTGCTCACACAATAATTGGATTTTATGAAATGTAAACAACAACAGTATCTGCATGTGTGCATTTTTGTTGCAATCGCTCTGAAATCATGTTACTGTAATTCTGTAAAAAGCAATTGGAAAGAGAAAAAGCGATTACAAACCGTATCTTTTTTAGATATAAATGCGATAAAATCTCAAAAATATAGAATAAAAACTTTCTTCCCCAAAACTACTTTTGCAGTTTTGCAGAACAGTTTCCCGCCATATAGTTTCATTCAACTAATGCCATTAAATATTGATGTTAGGCTTAGTCTACCTGCTGTAATATTATTTGTCCGGCGTTTACAGACCTAATATTTACTTTATAACACTCCATGATTAATTATATAAGGCTGTTGCTATGCTATGACTTACAATTAAAACTTGCAATAATGGCGTATTTGAAAAAGAACCCAGAGGCGCAAAAAGACCTACAGGCATGTAAAATATTTCAAAATTTGTAGAAAATGCACTTGGCTGAAAATATACTCACTTGCTATACTCAATTGCTTATTTTCTAAAGTATTATAGCATTATTGTCCTTATGTTTTACAGTGTTGACATTGTCACACAAGTGTTGCAGATTATGCCTTTTAATTTGGTACATATAAGTTGTACCAGTATACATATATTATAAAGTACAACTAAACTGTAGAATTGCTCTACAAGTGTTTTTAACATGGAAAATATATTCGTGAAATACATATTACATATACTATACCCATAACTTAGTGTTTCTGGTATGTCTGATAAATGCTACATATACTGTCGAGTCTTGATCATAATTATATACAAGTCATATACATTTAGTTAACACAACTTAGTAAGTACATGCTTGTAAGAAAAACTAAGCAATATTCAGTACTCTATAGAGTTTTGCAAGTCTTCAAAATTTTTAAAAGGTGAAGTCCGATACCAGTGTTAGTAATATAATATTATATTGTACATCTAAGCCTTTCCTACAGCCAGCCACAACAATAGCTTATTATATTATAGGCTCGTATGGTTTCATGAATAGATTACAATTAATATGCCCATGTGTACAAACATGCTAAAGAGTTTTAAATTTGACTATGAATATCAGAATATGGCTATACAACTACAAATTTGTTATTTGGATATGCCATATGTTGTAATATGTGCTATCAATTGTGCTGGCGCCTAGCTTATAAATCTCGTAGCTGTGGCCAAATTGACTACAGGATTTTTTGAAAAATCTATATGCTTGTCTTAATTACAAGTTGTAATTAAGACAAGCATCCACTAAGTATATGGTGAGCATCTGCAAATGACAAATTCAGGCCTCAGGATAGACTTGCCCAAGTCGCTCGCTAGGAACCACGCATAGCAAGAAGGGAGCGCTTGACTGCTTGAGAAAGACAGAAGCGAGCGACTTGTGTCACTTAATGCTTGATTTTGAATCTTACTGAAAAATTTGGCGCGAAAATCAATTATGACATAGTGGGCGTTCACCATGTCGATTTCACGTTAGTACAGAATAATATAATGAGCATTCACTGACGTCACCGGAGCAAAAATGCACCGGTGATTTTGTCGCGCTTGCAAGTGACAAAAGTCTGTCGCTTCCAGGAACCACAAACCGCGGACTTTGGAAAGTCTAGCCTCAGGATTCAGGTCGGTCAATTGGCTAATGCAAACCTGATTGCTGGCAAGCTATATCATGTCAGGTTGAAAAGATACTGCTGATCTGCAATTGAACTTTGTTTATGTGCACTGAGAATAAAGGGCTCTTGCGTTCACATATTTGAACTTTAAGGGAAATGTACGCTACATTCTTTCATATTTCTCAACCATGCATAAATTCGCGATCATTTCAACAGCAATCAATAAATCACGTAATATATAATACACTGCCAAAATGTCAGACTGAAACAGGTGATAATTTTCATCCAGCCATCACTTTTTTCATTGGCAATATTACTATTTACTGCAGAGTTGTTAATTTGCTGACCTTTTGCCATCCTGCTTTTGGTGAATTAAACAAAGCTTTGCCAACCTGGTTTTTCACTAATTCTGTGGCCCAAGTGTGGATCTAATTGTAGTCATACTGAGTCTTGTACACATATTGTCAAATCTAAGACATCTAAATTAATTATAAATTTCCTTTGCAAAAAAATCTAATTGGAATTCCAATAGGAATTTAAATTTTCCTATTGGAATGTGAACATTGAACTAATTGGACTTTGGACAGAAAAATTCTGTACTCAATTGATACTCATAAGTTAAGGAAGTAGAGTACCTTACCTAGGAAGTTAGAGTATTATGGTTGCATGGTTCTCTCCTGTCGGTGCTTTGATGATTTTCCATCAGATGCTCTGGTTTTCCTCTGTGACCGTAAACTATAACCCTATAGCTGTGCTCTGTTATCAAACGTGAGGATCTTTCAGGGGTTTCTATAAAACAAGAGAAGAAGGCATATTTTGCATTGGGGATTATACATGCGAACAAAGCAGTAAAAAAACATCCTGACTTACTAAAGGGAACATGTGCGCTTGGGGGAAAAGGGGAACATGGTGACATCTTTGTTGGGAGCCGAAGGGAACACTGACTCCCTCCCCCTGGAAGACCCTCAGTCATGAGGCATTCGATCATGCACAATCATGTTAATTAGTTATGCCGTTCATGCAATTATCTCTGTATAAAGAAAGATATATTAATGATATATTGATAACAGTTGAAGGGTGTTATTGATGGAAATTATTGAGTGGAAAATACCTATCCATAGTCTATAGGCCTGGCCTATAGGCCAACCTATAGGTATCTATAGGAAACCTATAGGTTTTTATAGGCAATTGGAACATTTTCTATAGGTGACCTATAGGGATGCCTATAAGCCTATAGAGCTCTATAGGTGCCTAAAGGCTTCTATAGGGAATTGGAACATTCCCTATAGGAACCTATAGGCCACCTATAGACTTTTTTTCGTCAGGGCATGCATGCATGGACCAGTTATATATATCAGCTTATGCATGCTTTCCCAGGAACAGCTATATAACCAGGAACAGCTTATATAATTTAACCAGGAACAGCTGCGAAATGAGCTGAGCACATGCATGACCAGATCACAATTACACTTAAAAATGTAATAAAATTTGGACAACTAGTTTAGGCAAAAAGAAAGTAAATTGCCTTAAAATCACTTTGCCTTTATCCACCAGGCAACTGTTCACAGTCAAGATCAGTGGGAAGAACTGCTTCAAAAAGATGGACTCATTGGTAAGATTATGGAAAGAACTATAACTATATATAGTCATATTCATACCATTGATGCACACTTTTGTTATATGGAGCTTGAAGTGCATGTTATAAAGATTGTACATGCTGAATAATCGAGGATCACATAAAAATGCCCAATCTGGACATCACCATAGTCCATAGACAGGACTTTGAACCTGGATATCACCATGCAGACCTGTGAACATTTTGAGCGGAGACTAGAAAAAGCAGACTGTCTGAGAACGATCGGCGCCGGATCGGGAAAGTTGAACTGTCACCGGCAATCTACGATCACTACGACTGCAGTGAAACTGAGGCCGCGTTTACACTATGACCTATGCTATGACGCTACGGCTAACACTCCGTTAAAAATTTACTATGTTTCTAGTATTGAGACTATATTGTGTTTACACTATAACGGAGTGGTTTGCCGTAGCGTACTAACTACGGAACTCAATTCCGTTAAAAATTCACTACATTTCTTAGTATTGTGTTTACACTACAACGGAGTGGTTTGCCGTAGCGTATTAACTGCGGGACACTACGTTTGGCACTCCGGATGCAAATCACTACGCTACGGTAAATTAGCCGTAGCGTCATGGTGTAAACGCGGCCTAATAAACAAGGGGGCCGACGATCTCAGCACACCGAACAGAGATGAAATTCTGATGTTAAAAGCGATTTTAATGTCAGAACAATACGTCGGCGAATAATGGACAGACAGTCGCAGATTAACGATTTTGTGTGAACTAGGCTTAAGGCTAGTTTCCACTCAGGAAAATTATCCGTGGATTGGAACCATAGATATCTTATATATGCACTAGATAGTGCATCTCTTTTAGTAAAATTGAAGCCAAGAATAGTACAGCGGTTACCCCCATTTGAATAGATGGCGGCCATGTTGGTCGTTCCCACTTGCTACTAAATAAACGCTTAAAAACAACAATAACTTTCATCATTTGAATAGTTTAAAAATGTATTTGGAATAGGTTTAACTTAATGTTTAAGTTCCCTGCTTAAGAAATGAAAACATGCGAATCTTCTCATTTCATGGGAACGACCTGAGACTGCAATCACGGCTTCAATTTTTGAATTTGCAGAATAATTAGATGCACTATCTAGTGTATGTATAGAGATGCTTACAAAGGAGGCTATGTTTGGACTTGTTGGGATATAGCTTACTGAGAACAGCTAACGAAGGTCGAATGAAGTGAATGACATCCTCGTTTCATCCGAATTTTACTCAAAAATAGTATGTCTTCGCACTAGCTTGTGATGCACTTGTTTAAGCCGCCAACGTGCTGTTTTGCGCATGCTCCAGGGCACTGCACTACAGTACTGTGTCTGGTTTTACAGCCGTATTTCCATATTTTTCCTGCAGTTGTAGATGCATATGCAGCATGGTGCGGTCCATGTAAAGCTATTGTGAGCACATTAAAACGGATCAAAAATGAACTTGGAGATGACTTGTTACATTTTGCAACAGTAAGTGTTATATGTTGTGATGTTGTCTCTGAGTGTGTCCCATTGACCGCGGTGGGAATCGAACCCGCTACATTTGGTTTGCTAGTCCAATGCTCTACCAACTGAGCTACGAGGTCAAGTCGGTTAGTGTGGGTCATATTTCGGAACTCAGTCTAGCTCCTTCGATATCAGTGTGTTTTTACGATCTTGAATATTCCTGTATATCTTTTTCATTTCTCACACATAAACACAAATTGAATTTTATACGTGGAGAGCTTGAAAGTCAAAAATTGTCCGGAAAATTTTCAAATTTGGTAGGACATTTTTTCGACACGAAGAGCCTTCGCTCGAAACGTCGAAGACGAAGCTCTGTTTATATTTTTCAGGGAGTTGTATCAATCTGACACCGCAGCTGTCTTTCAATAAGTAATATTTCAAGCCAGACACTTTAAAGTATACATGCAGCTATTAAAATGCTTTTAAATTTGACAATTGTATATCCTTTGCGGAATGATCGGGGGCAAGGTTTTTGGTTACCCATTCCTTCAAGAAAACTGACAGCTATTATTGTCCGGAGAAAGTATCCGACCAATTTACCATTTGGGCGGACAGACTTTAATAGACAATTCCCATTATAGACTAATTTTAAAACTAGGAAAGGAGGTGCAAATAAATCACCACAGCTAGAAAGAGCATACTAAAATTAGTAAAATTACAAAATTTGGTTGCGAAATGTTGTAAAATATGGAAAATATAGCCTTGCAAAGTTTGCAAATTTTGTATACTTTTGTATTGCGTGCGACATTTTCGGCCTAAATGTGGTAGGAATGTGGTAGGAATTTCCGCAAGCAATACAAAAGTATACAAAATTTGCAACCTTTGCAAGGCTATATTTTCCATATTTTACAGCATTTCGCAACCAAACTTTGTAATTTTACTAATTTTAGTATGCTCTTTCTAGCTGTGGTGATTTATTTAAGTTTCCTTACCTAATTTTAAAATTAGTCTATAATGGGAATTGTCTATTTGGTCGGAAAATGTCCGAACGTTATTTCAGGTTCTGTACGTGGGTCTTACTCAGGTCACTTTCCCGGTTAGCTGAGCTCATATGAACAGGCACTAATAAGCTTGCTGAAAAACGTCGCAAAAAACACGTTTGGTATTACTGATATGAAATGCAGGCACGGCCCCCAAATGATTTGCACCCCAGAGAGGCATTTGGCACCGCCCCCAAAAGTTTTTGCACCCCCACAAATTATATATATATATTTTTTGATTTGATAGTTTCATATTTGATTATTCTTACTACTAAATTTGTAAAATTACCAATATTATGGTCTCAGATCTCGCCATGCAGGCCTAGAAAACAAATTTTGTTAAACTTTTTCCTTCGCCTTTCCGGGCGTTACCACCACGCCCCGGCCAAAGCAAGCAGCAGCCCCCAAATATTTATCCACACACACCCCGAACGAAAATATGAAAATCCGTCTCTGATGAAATGTAAATTTACTGACTCCCGACTGGAGCGGCCACTGTTTAGGTATTCGTAAACCATGACCGGCTTGCCGGCCATACAGTTAAAATGTTATAGGTTGTAATATTTCAAATCTGATTATGGGGGCTGGACTAGATTTCAAGTCCGCTCAATTTGGATCAAAATGCGAGAACTTGAAATCTAGTCCAGTCCTCATAGTCGGATTTGAAATGTTACATCTCATATGAACAAATCAATATTTAAAGCGAGGTGAATTAATTTTGACATAGTCGAAGGACTGAATTAATTTTGATCCAGTCCTAGAATTAACTGGATCAACATACCTGACCAGATATCCAGTATTATCATGTGAGCAAAATAAAGCAATATGGTTGGCTAACTTACTCATGAATTATTAATGATTTGAGATCTTCGTATATTTTATTGGAGTCTTCGTATCTTTTATTGCTTGGCGTGATCGCAAATTAATATTATGTTAATTATATTTTTTCAGGCTGAAACGGATAACATTAATTCACTGTTACTATACAGAGGAAAATCTCAACCGACTTTTCTCTTTTACTCCGTAAGTAAATACCAATCGACTTTACTGTTTATTGCACTTTTCCTCCAATAACCTCGTTTCCATGTTTGCCTAATTAGGCTCGGTCCCAGCCGTTCCCTCTTGGGGGGCTCTCCCAAGAGGGAAAGGCTGGGACCGAGCCTATGTTTGCCTAGCTTAACCAGGAAAGTTTAACCAGAGTGTTTTATGGAGTGTAGATGCCCTCTGTAGTATTTATACATGATCCGACTATGAGGACTGGAGCAGATTTCAATTTCGCGCAATTTGATCAAGTCCGAGGCCTGCCTCCTCCGCAGGCCCTCGTTGCGTCATGGGAAGGACACGCACAATCTGGCGAGGGCCTGCGGAATCTTGTAAAAAAAATGGGTTTGAGATTATTGCTGATTTTCTTTAGCAGACCGTTATTTCATTATTCCGTGTGATTTCTAATCTAGAACGGAGTGCTTGTATACGTAATCCGCGGCTGTAACAGTCCTGTTATGATCAAAACAATAACAAGTCAACTGGAAAGAGAACACAAGGTTTTGGACGGAAAAGTTGAGCGTACTGAGGTATGATGGTTATCGAGTTGTTGGTTGGCCAACATACGGTACTGTCACAGAGTAACTACATACAGAGGTCTCACTTCAGGTTAATTTAGCGTAAGGGATTTTTCCAGTCTGCTACTAGTGTTCTTAGCAAGTGCCCTAAAGTGAGGCCGTCACCCCCCTGAAACCATATTGAAATTTAATGTTCCAGGGGGGGTGAATGCCTCTCTTTAAGGCACTTGCTAAGAACATGGCCGCCAGCTATTTTGGTAAAAACTATCTAACGGTTTTCCCGCAGAAGTGAGACCTCTGTATGTAAGTACTCTGTGATACTGTGCTAGTCACTCAGTGAGCTCTATATATATTTGTGCAGCTGTGGTAAATCTGAGACGTATCATGTAATTGTAGTACATTGATGAGGTTGTTGGTGCAAAACCTGAGGCAAAGAAAGATGACGAAAAAATGTCTGAAGAAGAAGATGAACAAATAGGTACGCGTGAACGTTTGTCTGGAAAATTGAGTATTGAAACCTGTGGGAAAAAATTTTGCATCCAGCCAAAGTTTTGATCCAATGCAAATAAGGCCATTTACACGATATGCGTCTAGAATGACAATCGTGCGCAACTAGTCGTGTACGATTGTGACTACTCACCATCCAGCTATTAAAAAACAGCATTGACACTCAAGAGAAGCTCAGATTGAACCTCCACTCATTGAGTGTGACTGTGTGAGTGAGCTTTTAGAATATGGGCGCAAATGCATGTAAAGATGTCACATTTCTAATTTTGCCATAAACTGATGAACGGGAATAGTGTGGCGCCAGCAGTCGTTATTATGCGCCAGAATGACATAGTAAGGTACGACACTAACCCTCCAGCTATTCAAAAACAGCAATGACACTCGAGAGAAGTTCAGATTGAACTTCCACTCATTGAGTGTGAGTGAGTTTTTAGAATACGGGCAATAGTGTGTCAGTTTGTTTTGCCCGACCAAAAGGGCGTGGTCGAAGTCGTGCCCGACGGACATTTCAGTCGCTAATTAATATTTCTTTTCCCAAGATTTCCCATTTTTCACTAATATAACTTTCCAAATAATGTACCGTAATTTGTACAATTTTTCAATAATATTTTCGTAAATTTGTCCTGCAACTATTACTTTTCAATAAATTATGTAAAATTTATTGCTCGCTCACTTACATTGCCCGACGAGCGTGTCGCTAAAATTGCCCGACAAAATTGCAATATTCAAAATCTAAAATCTCTTCATTTTAGCATTATTTCACGGATAAAGCACCACCATACTTTTTAAGTTTGTTTGCCGTTTGAGAAACGTATAAAAAATTCAAAAAATTGAATATAGTCAACACCAAGTGGAAAAATATATTTATGTTTAGTTTTGAGCGCGTGTTACGTAACATACAAAAGATTCTCTTCTTAATCTAGTTGTATGAGTAATTTGATTTTTGTTTCAGCTGCATTGATGACGCAATCCATGTTACGTTTGAAGAATAAAGTTAGCTTTAGAGATATGGAGGGATTTGTTGAGACAGGTAGCCAGGACAAGGCAGGAAGAGTCCTTGTAGATCTGCATGGCGATAAATATCACTTAGAAGTAGGAAGCACATTAGTGTAAAATAGTACAGTCGCTACATTACAGTAGGCAGAAAACAATAGAAGTCCTTACGTCACGTCACTGTTTATATTTGAGCCACATGTGTCCCACAATGCATTGCATATACCTAATGTTTTGATGGATTGAAAATTTCGTGACTTAAGCACTTCTAAGGGTTATTACAGCAAGGAGTAAAGGCCATGTCACAACGATGCAATTTGTGCTGCAACTTGTAACGCAATGTCGAATACAGAGCCGTGTTATCAAAATAATGACCGCAGGAAATTTGTGAGCATGGCCCGTATCTACCTCCCTGAAATTTTCTTTGCAAAACATACTCTTAAGGGATGAAAAATGAAAGAAACGGAATGTATAATATCGGCATGAGAGTAAACCGTGGGCCATGCTCACGCACAACTTCCCTGAGGCTACTTTTTAGATAACATGCATGGTTCTATGTTATCTGTGTTGCAAGTTGCAGCAAAAATTGCCTTGTGTAACATGACCTTAAAAGATTCGAAATATAGTCTAGCTCAAGAACACACAGTGCGCGAGTTTAGATTGTCAACATATTACCACTCTTTCTCTGTTGTCCCAGGTTTAAAATTGTTTTGGCTTAGATTGGAGCGGACTCTATACCCACAGTAAATAATAGCCTATCAAGACTTTCGCCATTCTAAAATAATTGTTACAGCTCTGGCGCTGGTTGCAGAATCATTAATTTATAATTACTTAACCATTATTCAACTGTTAATTTTTGAAAAGTGTGAAAAATCTCTGTCCTATTGATAGCCCTGGAGCCGGTTGCTCAAAGCCCGATTAGCGCTAACCCTGGGCTAAATTTTAACCTACTGTTTTTGTTTATGTATTTCTGCATGATCATTCGTTTCAAAACTTTAGGAAATAAAACCTCTATTGAACCATATTCAACTTGATTGATGAGCTGTTTGAAAATTTAATTTGTAGATTTGTGTTAACCCAGGGTTAGGCTAGCCGGCTTTTGAACAACCGGTCCCAGGTGTAACAGGAAATATCCTCCTTCCCTCTCCGAAAAATATGGGTCTTCAGGCCACATTTCCTAGGAATATGGCCGGAGGGGGAGGGGGGATTTAAGGGGGCGAAATTTCCTGGTACACTTGCCCCTTTAATCAGTTCATTAGCGATCATTCATGTCCCCCTTTCTTCCCATAATATTGGCCATTGCGTACAGCTGTACACATATGTGTGAAAGCTAGCAAATCTGGTATTTCGTTTGGCTGCTAAATCGTTATCATTGCTCAATGAACTTTCTTTTGTAATTTTCAGAAGTTTCAAAGGAAGTATCATTGGCTATCATTAAACCCGATGCCGTCAAAGCTGGTCTTGTCGCGGAAATTATTGCCAAGGTTAGTTGTACGAAAATCAATTTGAAGGATGCTAATCATCCCGAAAGGTTCTTTGTAGATGGAAATTTCGAGAGTAAATTACATACATTCTTAGACATAACCACCAGCAGCTGCGAAAAATGCAACCATATATGCCCTCTGGAATCGCAGGACCGCAAGTTCAATTCCTGCCAGAAGGCCTGTTATGTCTGATCACGGAGCGCAGCTGGGGTGGAAGCCGGCATGGGCCAGTTAGGGGCTACAATCTCAACCCACCCTGTGTTGATTCACTGTGGGAGGAAACCGGAGTACGAGGAAAAACCTGGTAGAGCGTTGCAGGGCGCGAAATAACGGCTGGAGGGACGCCGTGACCGGCCAACTCAATTTTAGATGGGACATACCGTATTTCTGGCCGGTCGTATTATTCAGCTTAAAGCAAAGCCTAGTAAAGTATACCCCTAAAAATGTGACTATTTTCCCAGTATAGCATTACAAAAAGCCTTACTGTAATCAGTAATTAAAAACTCCTTCACATAAAACAACTTGCACTGCCGCGCTAAAACCATGGCCTTAATTAACTCTTAAGCCAAAAGCATGGCCATGGGCTTTGTGACGTACTGCGTGGGAAAGCTGTCGTACATTGAAGTTCTTTTCCCGCAAGATATTGGACAACATGTTATGGTTCTTAATTATAATGCTTGACAACTTTGTTTTGATTATTAATTCAAATGAAGATTAGTTGTTTGTTCTTTTACCAAAAGTAACCGGTCAAAATGACCAGCAAGGTAAGAATTTGACCGGACAATTCCGCATTCTGGCCGGACATTGTCCGTTGACCGGCCGTTATTTCGCGCCCTGGCGTTGACCGACTCTTCACATGAATGTCTTAAGTCAGGAACGACGCTCCACACTATGATCTCAGACTGCGTTCACATTTTGCCGGAGCCGTTTGAAAACAGCGCAGTGAAGTCACTATTAGCCGTCGCCGCGTTCACGCTACGCCGGAGCTAAATTGCTTGAAAAATCAGTTTTGCCGTAACAATTTGAGCACGGTTTCTAAACGGAGCGAGATGAACACGGAGCGCTTGGCGGCTTCGTGTGAACAGCGGCTCTCTCTTTATTTCGCTCCATTTCAGTACCCCCAGCCTACGAAAAAATGCCGCATTCAGCACTTGCGCTACGATTTTAGCAAGTGTGACCTGACTAATGGACCGGTCATTTTTTATGGTGGGGGAGGGGGGTGGCACCGAAGAGAAATGTTTTTCTTGGTAAAAATTTGTTGATCCAACCATTAAAAAGTCCGAATTTTTCATTACCCAATTGCAACCTCAAATATCAATTAAAAAACAAATACCCACTCCTGGCCACGGCACATTGGCAGTATTTATACATCAACTTGTGGTGTGAGCTCGATAAACATATAGTTAGGAAAGTAATATCACAATTGTTGTAAAAATAAATAGTCTAAGCGGCTTAAGCCCCGTTTACACTATACGCTCAATTTTTGGTATGGCACGGATAAAATTGGTGCCCGTACCACTTTTTTGGTTCTTGGACTACCTATTTAGGTAGTCCAAGAACCAAAAAGTGGTACCAAAAATTGAGCGTAGTGTAAACGGGGCTTTAGTAGGTGATATAAGTGGGCGTAATACTTGATGTAATCGGTTACTGAAAATCCCCGATGGGGAGCTGAATAAATATCATAATCATCATAATACCCTACCCTTGATCTAAGATAACAAGGTTTAATCAAAGACTGACATTTGTATGTTTGTTACAGGTGAAATCAGAAGGCATGGAGATATTGCGACAGGAAGAGAGAACGCTGACAAAAGAAGAAGCCGCTGAGTTTTATAAACAACATGAAGGCTCGGAACACTTTGAGAATCTAGTGGAGTTTATGAGCAGGTAAAGAGACAGTCAGGTTCAGCTTTTGTGCGTGGTTGTTTACAAAGTATCATTGCTAAAAGTTGAAAATTTTCAACTTCAAAATTTTTTTCGACGGAAAATTTGTGTCGATTGGCCAATCACATTTTACAAAATTTTCTTTCTGCGGAAAAGGTTCCTTTTCTTGAGTACAAATGGACCTTTAAACTGTAGTTTTCATACAATGGTTCAACGAGTTTGTTTGCGTTCCCGTCCTACATGCTTTCCAGTATAGTGTAAATTTAGTTTTGTTTATTCATCTCACTCGATCTATCATGATCATTTTTGTTTTGTTGTACAATGACAGTGGGCCGTGTATGACATTAATCATCAGTAAAGGTGGAACAGGGGAGGGAGTGATTCCACAGTTTCGAGATCTTATTGGTCCAAAAGATGTGAATCAAGCCAAAGAGGAAGCGCCAACTAGGTGGGTTTGTCATTAGTCGTATAATAATTATATGAATACCATTAAATTTTTAACAATTAGCATATACTCGGGAGGTGGATAGTCGTTTTCGCGCAATGGCTGATTCCAGCTATGGACTAAATTTTGATCAAGGCAAGAAGAACGAAATCCAACACCACAGCTAGAAAGAGTGTCTTAGAATGAGTAAAACTGCAATGATTAGGTTGCTAAATGTTGTAAAATGAAGAAAATATATCCCTGTGAAGTTCACAAATTTTGTATATATTTGTATTACGCGCGGTAAAAATAACCACTTTCGGTTCAAAAATGGTTATTTTTCACGCTCGTAATGCAAATATATACAAAATTTGCGAACTTCACAGGGCTATATTTTCGTCAATTTACGCAACCACACTTTGCAATTTTACTTATTTTAAGATGCTCTTTCCAGCTATGGTAATAGATTTCGTCTAGATCAAAATTTCGTCCATATAGCTGGAATCATCCATTTGATTGCTCAGCTTCAGATATCCTTGCACTACCCACCTTCACTTCGGTCATTAATTGCTAATGATGGAATGAGGTTGAGCATCAGATATGAAGAATTATCAAAGTCAAAGTTTGTGTTATCAACAGAAGGCAAGGCTGAGGTTGGTAACACTGAGGCCCTGATAGCAGCTCGTCAAATCATGCGAAAACCGAATTCAATAATTGTTTAATAATTATTTCTTTAAATTTGTGATTTTTAGCCATGCAGTTTATTGTGACACAATTCCTCACTCCTTCGGCAGTCGTCATTGGCATGACGTCATAGCGTTCAATATTTTTCATATCAACGTTATGACGTCACTCCGTCGACTATTATGTCAAAATTCCATATTTGGTCAACCTATTGAGCGATTTCACAGTCGCCTGTTAGCCTATCAGCAATTGTGATTCCTGAATTCTTTTAAATATATATGTTACTAGCATTGCTTGTTTAGTTTTTGTGTAAAAATTCAAGCTTATTTTGTACCTGAATCTTTTCTTATTTCAGCATCCGTGCTGTGTATGGTACAAGTTCCGTGATGAATGCTATCCATGCTTGTGATACTTCTGAAAGTGCTGCAAGGTAAATGAAACACTGATGAGAGTTGGCAAGCGAGAGTTTGCATGGGAGTCATCTCAACTCTCATGCCCCAGTCAAACAGAAACAAGTGTTGCGTGAGATAGTTAGTACATGCAGTACATACATTATTCAGCTCTTTTCAGTTAGTACATGCAGTACCTATATTATTCAGCCACTTTCGGCTCAAAAATGGTTATTTTTCCCGCGCGTAATCCAAATATATACAAAATTTGCGAACTTCACAGGGCTATATTGTCCTCATTTTACAACAATTAGCCATTCCGAAGTTGATGAGTGGACTGGGGACGAGTGATAAAAAGTGCCCAAATTAAGAAATGAACCAAATCACTAAAAAGAGCACCTCAAAATTAGTAAGTATACAAAGTTTGAATACGTTTACATAAATACCCTTCGAATAATAAGCTTTCGAAAATTGTGAAATTACTGATTTAAAAGATTGTACAATACAATACAAATTACAATACATTTCGTAGTAAATATCGCGATTTTCGAAAGCTGGCTATTCGAAGGGTATTCATGTAAACGTCTTCAAACTTTGTATACTTACTAATTTTGAGGTGCACTTTAGTGATTTGGTTCATTTCTTAATTTGGGCAATTTTTAACTACTCGTCCCCAGTCCTCTTATCAATTTCGGAATGGCTAATTCGCAACCAAACTTTGCACTGAATTTTACTCATTTTAAGATGCTCTTTCCAGCTATGGCAATGGTTTCGTTCTTCTTGTCCAGATCAAGATTCCGTCTGTAGCTGCAATCATCCATTAGTTTATTGATATTAACATCCTTTCCGGACAGACAATATTTTGAGATATACAAGAAAAAACTCCAAATATTTTTTATTTATATTAAATCTTAGGGAGTTGGCGTTTTTCTTCCCCGACTTTGTCTCACCAACTGTCACGACTAGAAAAGCCAGCAAAGAAAGTAGTCAGCGGACGTTGGCATTGATACGACCTGACGCATTACGTCATCATAAAGGTAACCAAACTGATAAAATATAAAGTCCGGTGAAATTTATGTTTAAAATCAATTGTCACTTGATAAAACCTCTCTCTTAGACGAGATTATGGATAAGATCAAGGAAGCAGGATTTTCAATCGCAATGGCCAAAGAAGTCGACCTAACTCGTGAAGAAGCCGAAGATTTCTATGCTGAACATAAAGGAAAGGATTTCTTCGAATCTCTTGTACAAAATATGTGCAGGTTTGCTATCATTCCAATATTTTTGTCAACATGAGCTCCACCTTTGAATTCACTATATGAGTAAATTGTTAAACACGTCCGAATTTATCAATATAGTAAATTCGCGACACATGTCGAACCCTAACCCTTAACCCCAACCCCTATAACCCTAACCGCTAATCTTAATCTGACCCTAATCTTTATTTGACACTAATCCGGTGATAAACCTCATAACACTCGGCGGTCGCGGGCTTGTTTTGAAAGCCCTGCAATGTAACACTAGTCATTTCCATTTAATTGTTAAACTTTTGTTCTTGTTTTGCAGTGGCCCAGTCATGGCGCTCTGTCTCGCAAAAGAGGACGCTGTAGAGGGCTGGAGAAGTCTCCTAGGACCTAAGGAAATTGACATCGCTAAAGCGGAAGCACCAGAAAGGTCTGCATCTCTGAAGCCTGGTTTACAATATCAAAGTTTCTGTGATCACGGTAGGGAATTTTGCACGGGCAAATTCTAAGTTTTGAAGGTCAAGGAATTATAATGACTGTTAAACACTGACTCAGTTTCCTCTAACATTTCTTACAAATTCTTCAAAACTTAGAATTTGCCGATGCAAAATTCCTACTGTGATCACAGAAACTTTGATAGTGTAAACCAACAGTTTCGGTCAAGTTTCGGTCATGCGGCACCGCCCGCCCATCAACTTGCTTCACTACTGCAAAGTCTTGCTTCACTACTGTATTTGAATTGTAATTGTTGTTCACAGTTCGCTTATCATCATGTTATTACTCAAATTACTGTATCTCATTTTGTCTTTATC
>CACRXK020000578.1:48076-75642 GCA_902702795.2 Paramuricea clavata
CCCCCCCCCCCCCCCTGCACCCCCAGTAAATCCATCCCTGTAAACCAACCTTAAGATTACCCTGTGACATCAGCATTTTCTCCTATACAGGGTGTCCCGAAAATGTGCAATAGCTATGTTCCAGATTTTTGCACAGTACAGCGCCTCCAAATGGAGACCAACCAAGCCGCTTATAACGTCGCGTTTACTGTTGTCATTTTGTAGTTTGCGCGCGCAGTTCCATGTGGACGAGAGTGACATGAACCCTCTGCATGGCTCCGATTCACATTCTGCTGCTCGGAGGGAAATCGAAAAAATATTTCCTGTTGAAACCACCGTCGCGGTCATTAAACCTGAAACTGCTGAGGAAAGTGGAGGTAAAGATATAATAACAAATTTCCAGGTTAATTTACTGTCGTTCCAATTGAAGTGTTGCTCAAATATTGATTCAATACATTACCTCGGGCTGACCAATTCATTTCATCAAGTTCCTCGAGATATTCATACACTTCCTAGTATAATTGTACACTTCCTGTTGAATAGTTTGAATGCACCAATCACCTTTGTTGTTTGTGCAACTAACCAATCATAAATAGAAAGGAAGTGACCAGAAATGATCAAATACTTGGAATTGGATCTTTCACAGGAAGTGTATGAATATCTTGAGGAACTTGATGAAATGAATTGGTCAGCCCGAGGTAATGTATTGAATCAATATTTGAGCAACACTTCAATTGGAACGACAGTAAAATTAACCCTGTTTACCCTGTTACCCAAACTTCAGTAATGTTCTTGGTTAAATTTCCTGGTCAATCTTTGTTGATTTGATCACCATCGTGGTTAATTTAACCAGGATTCCTGGCCATATAGCCAGGCTATATGCATGGTTAAAATAACCAGGTAATATTTGGTGGACTATTTACCAAGATTTCCTGGTTAATAATACACCTAACACAATCTGGTTAATTCAACCATATAGCCTGGTTAAATTAACCAGGAATCCTGGTTAAATTGCATAGCCAGGACTGTGATCACGTTAACCAGGATTGTGGTTAAATTAACCAGGAAAGTTAACCAGAAACATGCATTAGGTTACGTCAAACAGGGTTAATTTTAGGTTAACCAAGAAACTTTTAACCAGGATGTTTTTGTAGAGTGTTGAAATGATTGAATATACCTACTTAATTTACAATCTACTAACTCGATACCTAAATTTCAGCGGGACAGTTTGCAACAAAAATATGCATATAGCTTGCATTCGGTCATTTGTTTTTAATCCTGCATGTAACTACTGTACTTCAAGACTGTAACTACCAACCACTATGATTACTTCAGGATTTATTTTCAGGATATGTTTTTGGCGTTCCTCCCAAAGTTACATCCTGAAACAAATTTCAGCACTATTTTCTAGTTAATGCTGTTCGCTACAAATGCTATAAAAGTCGTAAAAGAAAATACCGTAAAATTAATTTAAGTCTATATTTTAGTATTATTTTATAGATAATATCTTCTCTTCCTCTTTGCTCCTCTCCCCTTGCCCCTTATACTGTTCACCACCGGGCTATCTACTGTCAGAATGCCCTCTAGTTTCATTATTTTGCACTAACATTTGTATGCACTTATATTGTCACAGATAAGATCATCAACCGTATCAAAGAGGCTGGATTTCGAATCATATCTCGCAAGGATGTTGGTCTGACGAAAGAACTAGCTGGACAATTCTATCATGAACACGAAGGAAAAGATTTCTTTAATGGACTCACTGATTACATGAGCAGGTATTTACTAAAGATAATGCTTTTGACGTTGGAGAGGTCAGGGAGAAAGTGAGAGAGGTTGTGATAGCGGTAGTGGAAGTCAAATTCTGAACCTCGCTCTATTACCTTAATCTGGACCTACAATATATAGAAGACAAAACCCCCATACGTGTTTCCCTTGTTTTTAATACATGCTATGTAACGTTTGTGTTTTCAGTGGTCAAAGTACTGTATTACTTCTGGAACGAGAAGACGCCGTGACAGGCTGGAGAGCTCTCATGGGACCCACGGATCCAGAGGAAGCCAGAGAACAAGCGCCAGAATCGTACGTATAGTCTGATGATCATCATAATAACGATGGTTTATTTTAGTGTCGTTTGCACAAGGTCAGGGATGGACCCATGGCCAGCCAGATCTGGTAGAGGGGGTGCTCATCGCGTCCATGGTCATTGTTCGGGGTGCGACCCATCCTCGCTCCCAGGGCCTCGCGGCCGTGCGCGACCTTCATTAGGCTCTGGGATACACGAAACCGGAAGTGCAAGAAAACTTGCAGTAGTTTCTAAAGCGCATGCTCTTGAATTGAGACGCTTCAGCACCCATAATAATTTTCACAGATATAAAGTATTACGATTTACGAAGAGACGAAGTATTTGTGTTGACATATTTTGATAGAAAAAATTTTCTCAGCGAAAATTGCTCAACTTCTGCGAAATAGCAGTTCTCTGAGAAGCCAATCAGATCGCTTCCCTTATTCGTCTAACCCAGAGCCTAATTTTCAACGAGTGAAAATGGCTCTGGGGACTAGAATGGGTGCGACCGTTGAGCAAGTTCATAATAGTGACTTTGGGAAATACAACGTCAACGTCAATTGTATTTTCTTCAACATTCCAGGACACCGTAGTTGTTCAAATTGCTAAGTTTCCATCATTTTCACGACTCATAAAAATGATAAGTACTTTTAACACATCTGTATTCTAAAATCTGCCTCACACTCGATTAGTCTCAATAAGTGCAACTCAACGTTCAATGAGTCTCCCCACTCATTCTCACTGAGCAGAGACTACACTCACCCAGTCACCCTCCAACCATTCAATGACAGCCATCATCTTTAACTTGGGGCCTGAGTGGATGATTCCTTCCAGCTATAGACGAAATTTTGATCTAGGCAAGAAGAACAAAGTGCTAGAAAGGGCATGTTAAAATTAGTAAAATGAGGAAATATAGCCCTTATAGAATTTGCAAATTTTGTATTAATTTGTATTGCGCACGGGAAAATGCACAAATTAATACAAAATTTCGCAAGGCTATATATTTTCCGCATTTTACAACATTTCGCGCTAAACTTTGCAATTTAACTAATTTTAACATGACCTTTCTATATAGCTGCATGTGGTGATTGATTTTGTTCTTATTGACTAGATCAAAATTTAGTCTATAGCAGCTGGAATCATCCATTTGAGTAAAGCTTGAGTGAACGATATAGTCCTAAGTCACTTGAGTTATGTATACTTTTTGCCTGATACAAAAATGTAATAATTTTTTCTGTGCCTTTGCCGACTGCCAAACTCACTAGCAGCAGGTTTAACTCGACAGCAAAAGACAACGCCACTCGTTTTCCCCCTTAATTTTGTTTTTCATTTTAGTGTCACAAAATAGTGATTTCGTTATTTATTTCATTCAGTATTCGTGCTGTATTTGGTAAAGATATCTGTAAAAATGCCGTACACGGCAGTTCCAACACGGAAAAAGCTGGCCCGGTCATTGAAGAATTGTTTCCTGAAGTTGAACTTCTTCCAAATGGCAGAGCTATGGGTAAAATTTATTCACTACTTGACCAAAATAAGAATAGACATATTAGAATTAGTGATGTATCGATATCCACATCGGCGTATCAGATCTCGGTTATCAGCCCCAAATTTAAAATATCGGTAATTTTCAATTGTTACCGATATCATCGGTATTATTGTATATGACAAATTTATACAATGCATTTTAAATTTAAAGTATATTTTGGATTCCAATTTTGGCTGCAACACGATTCAGTGAACCCGAGTGTATCAAATAAATTGAATATATAGCCATATTCAAAGATTTTATCAATGTATACAGCTATTTCAATTAAGGTTGTCCACGAGTAAAGCGGAAAAGTCGAACACGAGCGCGAAAGGCTGCTGGGAATCGCTAAAACATTAATGAATTTATTAGCGTTTCCCAGCATTCTTTCGCGCTCGTGTTAGACTTTTCCGCTTTGCTCGGGGACAACCTTAATTGAAACAGCTGTATACATGTATGATAAGTGTTAATGCATATTGACCACTCTCAACTCATAGTTATGAAGTTTCTACAGTAAGTACAATTCTCATTTGTGAATTTCGGAGTAAAATAGAATATCGGTATCGGCCTTTGAATACCGGTTATCGGAATATTGGTACATCACTAATTAGAATACTTGGCTTTCGTGATTGTTTTGATAATCATTATTGACGTATGTTCTTTAATTCGTGGCCAAATATTACAGTGACTCCAAAGTCGGAAGGCGATGCATTAAGGGATCAACAAGATGGCGACCGGACTGAAATGTTGCAAGGTATTGCGAATATCCAGAATGGTAAAGAAGATTATTGCTCCAACAATGGACCATTCCCCAACTAACCAAAATTTTGAACTCAACAAGTCTAGACAAAAATTTCATCACAGCTTGAAAGAGCATCACCAAATTAGTAATATTCCAAAGTTTCATTGCGAAATGTTGTAAAATGCGGATAATATAGCCTTGCGAAGTTTGCAATTTTCAGTCATTTTAGATTACAAACGGGAAATGGTTTAATACCACATCTGTGCGTAATACCTATAAACTGTGGTAATACAAAATGACTGAAAATTACAAACTTCGCAAGGCTATATTATCCGCATTTTACAACATTTTGCAACGAAACTTTGGAATATTACTAATTTTGTGATGCTCTTTCAAGCTGTGATGAAATTTTTGTTTAGGCTAGCTGAGATCAAAATTTTGGAAAAGTGGTAACCATTTCCCGTTTGTAATCTAAAATGACTGAAAATTGCAAATTTCGCAAGGCTATATTATCCGCATCTTACAACATTTCGCAACGAAACTTTGGAATATTACTAATTTTGCGATGCTCTTTCATGCTATGATGGAATTTTGTCTAGACTTGTTGAGATCAAAAGTTTGGTTAATGGTCCTTTCCCCTTATAACTAAAATTTCGATCTAGAGAAAAATTTCATCACAGCTTGAAAGAGCATAACAAAATTAGTAATATTCCAAAGTTTTGTTGCAAAATCTTGTAAAATGCGGATAATATAGCCTTGCGAAGTTTGCCGTTTTTCAGTCATTTTGTATTACAAACGGGAAATTGACATCCGATTCGGGTGTTGGGGCTGCAATTTCCCGTTTGTAATGCAAAATCACTGAAAATTGCAAACTTCGCAAGGCTCTATTTTCCTCATTTTACAACATTTCGCAACGAAAGTTTGGAATATTACTAATTTTGCGATGCTCTTTCAAGCTGTGATGAAATATTTGTCTAGACTTGCCTAGATCAAAATTTTGGTTATAAGGGGAAAGGTCTATTGGGGAATGGTTCATTTATTATGTAAAATATCGTAAAATTTAGTTTATTGAGTTTCTCACTCATTGGTGAGCGGATTTCCCAACAGGCTATTGCCCAGTTGATCCCTAGGGGATCCGAGCTACATACGATTTACCCTATCCGGGACCATTATATCTAACCATTTATTGATGCTAATGTAAATATTTTAAGACCTTGAGTAGAGGTCCGACCAAAGATTGTACGCGAGTCTCCCAGCTTGAAAGGCAATCGTGGTGGCCACGACACAAGTTGTAATCCGAATGTATCAAATAATTTAGTAAAAAGCTAGGCTATCGCCTCAAAATGTAAACATGCTAACTACTTTATTAACGGAAATATTCTGTAATGATTTTACAGGCCATCCTGGGAATGGCGCGCGATCGCACGCACACGCCATTGGCACACGCCTCAGCACATCAAGAAGTAAGGTTTATCGCACGCCTCAATTAACCTACAGTATAAAATATACAATACATCCTCATTTGTATGATGTATATCATCGTATGGTCATCCTTGAATCTATGATGTAAATCATACAGGTGCACTTTTATGTATGACGCATATCATACAGACACATTGATAACTTCATCTTCACCTCACTCTTACCCTGATAGGGGGTCGAAAGATTCCGCACCCCGTCGCGACCTGCCTCCCTTCTAAGGCGATAGATTAAAGTGTTGTCTTAGGCTTGTGGTGCATTTATGCAACTTTAAAATAAACACTTATATGATGTTTGTGGTGTTACTCTGAGTGTATATCCACACCGGGCGAGCTTGAAAAATATGCCCGGCCACGGTGGGAATCGAACCTACGACCTTTGGAATATTATATGGTGGGAATCGAACCTACGACCTTTGGAATACTTATATGATCATATACATAGATTAAGTATGATCGTGTGATGATATAAAAATTATGAAGCATAAATGACTTTCTAAAATTCCAACACAATATACTAACATAGAAAATATTTTATAATCGTGACACACAATAACATGGCAAAGAGGTTTACAGAGTATCAGTGGTTGATGTCACCGCAAACCTGACAAGCTCAAGCAGTGCGATTCATTGAACCCCTACCCTTTCCTTCCTGGGATGGCCTGCTTTTATGGTAACTCTCGAGATAACCAGTCTTTCTATACGTCTTTTTTGCACCTTACAAAACTGACCAGCCGATTTCTTGTTGTATTTTATAGAGGATGGAATGCGGAGTACTGAGGGTGATGTGAGAATTACAGAGGATAATACTGGTGGTCAAGGCGAGTCTGGGAAGATTGATGGTAGTCAAGAAGATGGTGGTGATCAAGGCAAAACTAGTGATGGTAATACAACTGGTGATCAAGGTGAAGCTGGTGGTACGCCCAGTGGTGATGGTACGCTGAGAGCGGATGATGGTGGTACGCCAAGAGCGGATGGTGGTGGTACACCCAGAGCGGATGATGGTGGTGCCACAGCAGATGGCGGCGGCGGTGAAACAGTAGCTGGTGATAGCACAAAAGATACCGATGATAGCGCTAAGGAGAACCAAGATGGTATTACTGGTGAAGATGGTAAGACGGTTGGTACCACTAACGCTGAGGGTAGTGCAGATATCAGCCCAGATAATGGTGCCAATCAGGATGATGTTACCAAACCAGATGACGATACCACCACAACTGCGGATACCAATAATACCACTACCACTAAAGATAGTACCACTGTCAATGGTAGTGATGATACAACCACCAATGATAACACCACAGCTGAGAATGAGACTAAAGGTGCAGAGGAAGCAGTAACAGATGGTACCATTAACAATACTCCTGTCCAGAACGAAAGTCAAAGTGGTGATGATGGTCAAAATGTAGTTGGTATCAAGACAGATGAAACATCTGTGCCAGATACCACACCAAAACCAGTCGAAGAAGATGGTAAAGCTGGCAGCGATAACACAAAAGCTGATTCTGAGGTTGTGAAAGAAACTTAGACATTGAACGAAATAAAAACTTGATACGCTCGTGTGAAAAAAGACGAAATTGAAAGTACTATGTAAATATTATATGAATATATTTATTAACGTTTATTAATATATTTTTAGAAAGAGTTTGCATGTATTTGGTGTTGATGTGGTCTCGCGTTTGCATAATTCCTTACTAGACTCCTAACGTCAACAAATAATAACAACCCAATTACTCTTGCTATGTCATCTCGTTAGCATTTTGAAGTTATTAAAATGTGTTTTCCACAAACCAATAATACTTATTTCCATGCAAAGAACTTATTCATGATATAGTAATCTAAAAACCTCCATTGTTCTCTTATCTTCGATATTTACATCTATAACAGGCGCAATAACGTTTAATTATTCCGACAATATCGTCCTTACTTTTGGCCTGATCAGGTACTTTCATGTCGGAATAAATACCACTACTATACAGTACATGTGCTGAGCTTTGTGGAAAATTGTTTGGAAAATGAATATTGAATGTTTTATCATTATGCTTGATTGATAATTGTATTTTGTGATCGACAGCATCTCTGCTCATCTCGACCAGACTTGGTGCTGGAAAATTAGAAATACAGGAGGTATGAATATTTCTTAGAATTTCTTCACCACGTGTTGTAGTATACCACTGCAGGGGTGGATTATTTACTGGACTTTCTGTCTGTCTTTCACTAGGCCTGCCAGCAGGAGCATGTCTCTCGGGCGCATGTCGTTCAGGCGCAACTATTGTATGCCTGCGTTCTGGTGAACGTTCACGGTAGGCTCTTGGACGACGAGATATAAGATTTGAAAATGGACTTTCCATTGGCAGCTCCTGGTTTAAAAGCAAGTAAAAATTTCTTGGTAATGTGCACATACAGGTGTATGTATTGCATTACGGACTGCAAACTGACCACAAGTGTCACAGAAGTTACTATTTAAAAAATACAGTCATAGGCGTAGGAGTGAGAACAGAAAAAAATTGCAAATTTTCATTAATGGCTTTTTGAATGTAAAAACTGAACTCTTACCATATTGATTGTTCTTTGTGTGAATATGATGTTTGTGATGTTACTCTGAGTGCGCATCCACACCTACCCTGGATTCCAGAGCCTTCGACAGTAAATAAATTAAAATGTCGTAAAGGCTCTGGTTCAATGGGGCGATTCTTTGGTTGAACCGCGCCAATCACAAAACAGAATTAGTGGTTTTAGTACAGATTCTGTACTAAACCACTAATTCTGTTTTGTGATTGGCGCGGTTTAATCAAAGAATCGCCCCGTTGAACCAGAGCCTTCGCGACATTTCAATTTATTATTTACTGTCAAAGGCTCTGGAATCCAAGGCAATCCACACCGGGCAAGCTGAAAAGTTTGCCTGACCACGGTGGGAATCGAACCCGCGACCTTTGGGATACTACTCTTATACCATTATTGGTTATAAATATAGATTTCCCATATGATAAATTAGTAAAAAACCATGTTTAAATGGGAAATCTAAAATAGCCAATAATGGTATGAGTTACATTGATAGTATACATGGTAAATTTTTAAAAACCTTTAATGGAAATTTAAGCAGCCGTCCAATAATTTTTAAGTCAGGAAAATTCTACTCAAAAGTCATCAGTCATGCAATTCTATAAATTGGGCAATGCCACAAACAATTAAAAATTGGGCAATGCTACATAAGAAATCGAAAAATTCTACTAAACAATGGGACAAATGATTAATTAAAAGAATGTGTGAAAATGGTCAAAAATGAAAAACCATCAAAACTGGGCAAATTTTGGTCTGCCCATACTTCGATTACTGCTGTGAAGTATGGGATGTGTTTGGTGAGACACAATCAAAAAGACTCCAAAAACTCCAAAATAGAGCTGCTCGAATCATTATGAATATGAGCAATGACACAGATCATTCTGTTGCTCTGCAAGCATTGGGTTGGAAGACACTTAAAACAGAAAGAAAGAAAGGGAAAGCAAAAATAATGTACAAATTATTAAATAAAATGGGTCCCAAGTCACTCTCTAATCTTTTCACATATAAAGGTGAGAAAACAAAGTATCACCTCCGAGATATTTCAAGTGGTCTTTGTCTACCACAACCGCGTACTAATAATATGAAAAAAAGTTTCATGTATGACGGAGCACACCTATGGAATTCAATTCCAAAAGAAATTAGAGAGAGCAAATCCCTTTCTGCCTTTCGGAAAAAAATCGTTACTCACATTGACTGATTGATTAATGATTTGTAAATATATCTAAATTACTTTAACTTATTTAATACTATATATCTTATATAATTTTGTAAATAGCTTTTTAGTGTATCTGTATAGTTTGCACACGCCCCCCGTGGAAATCAGCTTCGGTTGACGGGGTCAGCGTGTTTAAATAAAGTTTTTCTATCTATCTATCTATCTGCCCTTTTGTTTCTTCCCTATATCTTGTGCATGCATACAGTTGATTCAGGTTGAGCTGGGTCAAAAGTGCAAAGCCTGCCTCCTACCAGAGCTAATTGGCCGAGCTAATCACCAGGCATAGCTATAGGTGTACGGACAGAATAAAATTAGGGGGGGGTTGGAATTTGCCTGACATTGAAGGAAATTGCCCAACATTACACATCTCTTATATACAGAAATGTGGAAATACAAGGTTGGTCTTAAAACTAATTGCTTATTATAAGGAATTTGTAGATGGAAATTCTGAGTGTAATTTTTATACATTTATTAGACATATAACCAGGAGCAGGTACGTACTATATAGGCCCTCTGGCAGGAATCGAACCTGCAGCTCTGCGGTTCCGGGGCAGCGCTCTTAGAGCTACAGAGAACCTTGAAACATACTGTAGTTAATATAGAAGATTCAGAGCACTCTTGCTCAGCTGTGCAACACATATCAATAGACATATGAATGTGTCTAGATAATTTGTTCGTGTTTTTCTGGTAGCCTAAGCACTCCCATGCAACACTGCTGTGTTGCAGGTAAAACACAAGGAATGCGGGAGATTTCTTCAAATTGTCTTCATGTGGGAGGGAAATGATTAATGACTCCAAAATGCTGGAGTCTCCTGCCAAATGCGCGAGACTTTGTATGTCTGAACTCTAACTGCACTTCATTTATAAATACTAAAGGTGATGCCAATTTAAGGCAGCTGTGGCATATCACCGTTATATGTATACATGAACTTGCAGTTAGAGTTCGACAACTAGACTCGATCAATTAGTTAGAGCGTACTGGAGGGTCACAGGTTTCAATTATTCCTGCCAGTGGGCCGAAATAGTCGCATGTGTCAGTGTATGATGATGTATATCATATATATAGTGCACCTGTATGATGATATACATCAGATACAGTCACCACAAAATGAAGAGCATGTACTGTACAGTGAATGCAACTAAAGTCTTGAGCATGTTGACGTGAGTTGGAAAAAGGCAGATTTACACAACTTTTGCCTATAAAACTGTCACATGCAATATGCTTAAGGCGTAAAAAAAATACCTGTGGTTCCGGTTCCCGACCGACCCTATTTTTTTCTGCCGACCCTATTATTTTTTCAACGCGATTGACCGTGCGACCCTGTTCTCTCCAGGTGGTTGCGGGCTGCTCGTACAGCGTGCCAAAATGGCATTCAACTAATTATTTTACCAAATTGCCTAAATTCATCCATAGGAAATATGCATCTCTAGTTAATATTGATGTTGGGACTCTACTGCAAATCGCCCAGTAAAAAACTGCCAAAACCATGAAAAAATTTTTTTTTAAATTTATTTCCGACCTACAGACTCTAATTTTTTCACGATATGAAACGGCCGCAACCACAGGTATTTCTTTTACGCCTAACTCGAGTTGTATATCCACAGTTCCATAGCCAAGGCAGGTATCTCGTGCCAAATCGCCACAAAAACCATTCTCTCAAAAAGTCTAAATCCACAGAGAAATTGGGGGAAGGGGGTGATACATGTTACATGCCTGAAGCTAAAACTGACTAAGTCTTGACCCAAGACAACAACAATTTACTGGAGGAGGACACTAGTTAATGTGTGAAATCTTGTTAAATCATTCGTATATTTGGTCCATGAATATGGATTTAGTTTAGATATTCAACTATTAAATAGTATGCGAGAATGGTGTCTCAGAATTATCTACACTGTAAATGCAAAATTTCCGTTCAAAATTACATTAATTGGGAATTTCCTCCCCCAGCATCATGCACAGAAGAGAAATAGGGTGACACAGACTCGTCCCTCCAATTTTCGAACACAACTTTTCCATGCAATTTATTTAGTTCCGAGGAGAAATATCAGGTAAAAATCATGTCCGATGTATTTTATAATCTTCGGAATTCTGCAAAATTTCACCCCAAAAATGCTTGAAATCGCATTTCAGCAGGGGCTTCGGAGCGGCTTGAAAAGTGGGGGGTGGGGGCACACTTAGCACCCCCGAAGGCGAGTGACAATCTAGAAAGGTTCGGGGCATGTTGCCCCTAGAAAAATTTTAAAACTAGAGTCTCTGAAATACCATTTCCTGCACTTTAGAAGGAGATTTACAGTGCTCTAAAGTTAACAAAATGTCATCAAATATATAAAATTGTTCTGTCCCCACCCATAACCAAAATAATATCAATTAACTTTGTGGTTTATTACGGATTGTTAAAAAGTGGGGGGGGGGGGCAAAGACATTTAGGTCCCCAACTAAAAAAGTGGAGGCCCGGACCCCCCGCTTCCAATGCCCCTGCATTTCAGGAACTCTAGATGTCAAAATTTTTCAAGGGGAGCATGCCCCCGGACCTGGCCACTAGCCACACTCACACCTTCACTTCAACCTCCAAAAGTAAGGCTCTGTTTGCCTACGTTGTCGTAGATGAGTGCTTGATTTACACAATACTACTCAATAAGCTGTTTAGCGGGTTGCATGCAGCAGTTTTAGGCAAACGTTGTGTAGTGTTTTCTCCCGCCACTTTGAGCAGATCAGCGTTGCCATGAGCAACAGTTTAATATACAACTATCATGAACTCTCATATCATTCTCATTTCTCATAAACTCAATCTGATTTCAGCTGTATTGTAATTCGTACCTTGATAGAACAGCGAAGAGGAGCAAGACCATTGCCTTGACCCAAAACAGCATCCAATTTTACACCATCATTCTGAACAACCAACCAACGTCCACGATTGGAGCTATTTTGAATCTGTCTATTTGATTGAGGAATACACTGGCCAAGTAACTCAAGTCCTAACCTCTCGGCCGAGCGATCGCTTTCTTCACAAATATATTGCACTACAGGACAAGACGAGTGGGTCCATAGGCCATAGAGAACCCATTTTTTCTCAGGCTTCCGTTTCATTCTCTGTGCATCGCCATGAAATACGTACACAAGATAACCATACCGTGCTGATTGAGCTCGCATGTTTTAATATCAGCAAACAGCTTTATTTATTGATGCTCGCTTACAAGCTGTGCTCTACAAGCCCACTGGCACTGGTTTGTAGCTTGTACTCTTTACACAAATGTAAAAATCCCACACTATCCGTCTACGGCACGTTTATTGATGCATCGTAGCTTGTAAATATTTTTACTGCAATGCAATTTGAAGCCTGCAGGTTTCATTTTCAATTTGATATCGTCCGCAAATTCCAGGAATCGTTTAACGCGGAATAGACCAGCATTCCTCGCTGGCATCAAGCCTTGTGACGTCATTATGCATAAGGTCTATTACAAATTCTTGGAATTACAAACATTTTTGCTATGAATATATAAATTGAACGGACTATAGTCACCTTTCTGCACTTGTTACATGTAAAATTCCTCATGAAGAGCTTCTTACAAAGCCTATAATGAAGTCAGTATTGTAGAATTGCTTTCTATTTTGTTGGAATACTTGGAATAAAGAATTAGGCAACGTGTTGCCGTGGCAACCGCAGCTGATACGATATCATACCTTTGATATCATACTTTGCTTTTTTGATTTCACATGAGACCGCGCGACTTTTATTGTGAAACATGAAACATGAAACACGCAAATGTAAATATTACCGTATGTATTACACTCCTGATTCCTGTTTTCAACTTGAAAACAAAGAAACCTGTCAAAGAAAATATATACTAAGAAAAAACATACTCCTATTAAGAAATTAAGAATACGGTCATCTTGAAATTCAATATGGCAATTAACCCTTTGTTGCAGGAGTCATTGGGGGAGCTTCTTAATTAAAAACGTGGTGACGGGTGGGGGGAGTACAAACGTACGTTCTGTGTATATACAGGTTTGAAAAAAAATTGTCTCAGAAAAGCATTCTCCGTGCTCGCTCAGAGGAATTTTAAATAAAATTGCTGCTTAAAAAGTTCAGGATTTTGTACGTAAGGCACTTTATACCTTTTTGCAACCTGGTCCCCCAGTTTTGAACGTTCGCTCTGTATACAATTATAAACATGAATGAATACAGTTATCGAGTTCCATTTGCATGTACAGTCTCCAATAGGCGAATTTTTTCGCGCGACGCGAAGCGAAAAACAAATCTTGGCAATGTGATTGGTCAGCGAAAACATTCGCTGCGAAAAAGTTGCAGTTCCTACTTTCTTACTGTTCGCGCGAACAAATTCGCCTAGTACTAGAATAGTAGAGAACGGCATTTATTGTATATGTAGCAACAGTAGCATGTTAGCTGGCATGCAATTTGTACAGAAGTGTTCAGTTTACGGAATTACGGTAAAAGCAAGTTAATAGCTGGCATGCAATTTGTAGCAAGTTAATAGCTGGCATGCAAAATCAGTTTACGGTAAAAATTTTGGTATTTTAACGGTAAAAATTTTGGTATTTTAACGGTAAATCTTTGAATCTGTTGAAAAGTATTCTGAAACGATAAACAGTGTGTTTTTTTTCTCACGCTTCACAATAAAATTTTTAGTGTTTTCATAACTGACGGTAACGGAAATTGGGCAATCACGACTAACGATATACCCCAACAACACCCTCGTATATCTGGAATAAAATTAATTGCCTATTTGATGCAGATCGAAGCATGAGGGTTAAAGCAAGTTGAATTAAACCAAAATGCAACGACGGGTTAAAACAAAACGAGTTTTTAAAACTGTAAATTTTCTACTTTATTACTAAAAGTTTGTCTTGTTTTTAATTTGGCATACACTGAATTTGAAGATGATCGTTTTTAGCCTTAGGAGTCTATTTCAGTATTTCATATATTTCAGTTTTCGCCGCGTGTTTTCTCAGTCAAAGAAAATTTACTTCACAGTTTCATTTGCGAAAGGTCGTAGGGTTCCGAAGCAAATAGTTGACAATTCCATTGTTGTTGAGTAAAGTTTTATTTACATTTGAAAACTGTTCATACCATTAAGTTATACATGGTATAAATAAGTCAGGTTTGTCTGGGTGCCAGACTTTTGTCAGCAGTCACGTCTAACCTAGAAATTACTCTCTATTACCCTAGGAATGTTATGGTCTATCATTTATATAAGTTACGTGGAAATAGCGATACATGATACACTAGTTACAATGTTCTATATTTACTATACTATTATCAATGTGGCAACATTTTAAGTATAATCAGTCTCTATTATGAATTAATAGTAAATATTTCAAAATTAGTTGAATTTATGTATGTCATTGTCGCCTTTGTCGACGTATTCACATTGCCATACCTGGCAATCGTGTTTGAAATGTTGCAACGGAAATTATTACTAATTATTTCGTTATGAATGTGGGAAATATTTGAATGAAGAATAATTTATATAATTGGATGAAAATCCATGATATTTTACCAAAATATATTGAATTCTCAACTCGAGACTCTGGTTATGTAGTATACTCTGGTCAATACCGTGAATACTTTCATGCAAGGCTGTTTTTAGTCTTATCTCGCTAACAAACTTATTTTATAAGTATTGCACAGTTCATTATTATTTGTGTACTGAAACGTTCCGTGTCGTACCAAGAAGAAATACGAGAGGGCTTTGCTCGCAGGGTACTGAAACGTATAGACAGCTTGAAATGGTCATTTGTAGGGCAGGTTTTAAACAATGCACTTTTCATGTGGCAAAACAATTGATCAATTGGTTCGACCTCATGTTTTTACTGCATTTAACATGGCAGTCAAAAATCACCAGTTTCGCCATCTGCACGGCATGTGGAAAGGGAAATTAGTAGTGATAAGGTCGAATAATTTAGTTCTGCACATGAAAACTACGCCGTTTAAACTGGCCTTCAGTATATTATTTAATTTAACTATCAATTCTAAATTATGATTTTATACAAAGATTTCCTTTCGATGATCATAAAGAAAACTGTTCCTTGAAATCGGAACTTGAGATGTTGAAGTGAACGTCGAAGATGAAGGTCTAGGCGTACTGTATCTGAGTCCCTTAAATCTCGAATCCATTCCAAGCGTGGAGGTACTAGCACTTCGTACAAATCTCAACTGTTCTGCTTGGTGTCGTTCTTCAGGGCTTGGAGGGACTGGATTTTCTGTTTTATCCAGCCAAATATTGTTCATTTTCACACCATCTTTGCTATTATTCTTTTCATTTTGTGAACAATTCCTTCGCTTGCGTCGTAAGCACCAAACAGACGAGCTAGCCACAAGTAATAATAACAAACCGGCAGCAACTCCTACAAATAGAGCCAAATTAATCTTCGTTGTGCCTTCGCGCTTTCCTTCCGTTGGTTTACCCGGCGCTGAGGTAACTATTTTAGGACTTGGCTGCGTTGACTTCTCTGTAGTTTCGCTTCCGATGTGTAGAGATGTTGGCAGACTGATATCTCGAGGGGTAGGGGACTTGGTTGGAATGGTGGGATTGGATGTGGTTGGGTTGTTGGTCGTTGGGCTGTTGGTCGTTGGGCTGTTGGTCGTTGCGCTGTTTGTCGTTGGGCTGTTTGTCGTTGTAGCCGGCGTTGTTGAAAGCAAGAAACGGAAATCTTTCAAAAGTATTTTGTCCAATTCCCCCAAAGTCACACTATGTAGTTCACTCGACGTTAAATTCAATGCCTCAGCAAGAGTTTCTACACTTACTCCATAATTTTTTGCCAGGCTATTGGTCTTAGTTACTGTTATATATTTAACGACATTAATCCAGTCCTGTTCAATGGCTTGAAAAGTGCTTGCGTTAGAGGAATGTAGCATTTCAGCTTGATTTTCAAGAGATATATTGTATTTGTGTTGTAAAACACGAAACCCTAATTCCTGTAGTTTTCTTACAGTGACATTGTCAGACAATGGGTACAGATGTTGTTCATCTGTTTTTAAAACTGCCCGAATTTCGGTGATAGAGACATTGACCGTCCATTTATTGTGGGGATTGTAAAGTAATTGCTCTGTCGTAAGTCCGTCTGATCTTGCGGCAACCCCTAGCACAACCGCACCGCTCACAGTGTTTCGCATAACGTGAGACAAACTCCGTTCTAAGCTAGTAACCATATCAACAGGACTTAGCCTGGAAAAGAACTCCGGGTGGAGGCCGGAGAAAAGTTTTACAATAGTTCCACGTTTCGTTATGACTTCTTGAATCACAGGATTGATAGTCAATGGCATTTGAAGCAAAAGTTCCCCGCCAGCAAAATTTGTTATTGTTGTTGTTATTGTGATTAGGAGAAGATAGAGCAGCTGAACTTCCATTATTATTTTAATAAGATCTCCAACAAGGACACGATCAGTTCGATCTCTGTCGTAATATTTCGATGTATTTCCCAAATCTCCCTGTTTGTGACAATTCAATAATATTTCATGTAATTATAAATCTTTCTCATGACATTAACGCCTCCATAGCTGTTACCAATCAAGAAAATGTTGTTTAAACCTAGCTCGCTTTTCCAATACAAGAACTCCTCGACACTGCAAACTTCCGACAAATTTGTTTAGACGTAAACCTTTCGAGGGTACTCAAAGTTCTGATCAATATACACACTCACAGACACTACATTTCACATCACTTCAAATATTACTAAAACAAAGCTTTATTCAAATGACTTCCCCAGTTCCACATCATCAAGTGAAAATAGCCTCTTGAAACACCAAAAAATGAGCATGAACAAGAATACATATAAAATATAACCAAATTCTTATCTCTGATGGTTGGTTCTATCCAATATTCCGCTGCTTTTCACACTGCACCCTGTCTTGAGCTCCTTGTACGTAGTTTACAAACAGAAAATTAACGAAGCACGACCAGTAATTCAAGTTCCCACCGTTCGACCTGACGTGCATAACAAATGCTCCATTTAAGAGCAGAAGGGGGCGGGGAGGCCAAGTGTGGAGTATTGTCTTAGCCAAGTGAAGTAGAAAATTTCATTTCGCTTCATCAAAAATATTTCAACATTGAAATGTATCAATTCTTGACACTGAAACAAATATCTTTGTTTTTACAGGAGCTGGACACACACATCATTGTATTTTAGATAGACTTAGCTTGGAATAAACCGAAGATATTTAATCTGACAAGCGAGAATCCAATTGTACTGAGACAGGTATACAGTTGTAATTTTATAACATATTCTAAAGATAGCTACGATTACTATAAATAATCTCAGATATTAAATGGTTATTGGGGTCAATGATATTTTGCGTTCAAAATTGCAGCCACGCTTACGTTTTGGTAATTATATATTTCAGTTATAATTCATGTGCTTCAGAAGCGGAAACTTCGTTATACTGGTAGGCAAAGCGTATTTGGTACACAAAAATGGTGAAATTCTACAATAATTAGTATTCTTACACTAATATATATATATAAGAGAAAGCCATTTTATATTTTTGCAATAATACGACTGCAATTCCTTATACGTATAGTTCAGGTATGCATGGTTAAACATTATAATTGTACTGCTATTTAGCATTTCTTATCACCAAAATCAAAACTTGTCTGTTATATTAAGACCTATTGTATTTTCTATTTTCTACTCTTGATAGGTTGAGTTCCCCATTTTTCTGTAGGCGAGGTGCCAAGGTACAACGAATATTAATCTCTATATACTGTAACCTAACAATGTTTAGAAAACCAAAAAAATGGTACATTTATATACAAAACTTGCCACATTATTGTGAACTCGGATGCAATTATGTAAAAGTTTGAAGTATCACACTTAAAAAGTTTATGTATTCAGAAGTTTCAGCTTGCTTTAATTGTTATTCGTATACTAGACATATAGGCATAGCAACAAATTAATTATTAATAATGTGAGTCAAAGTAAATTTAAGAAAATTGAATAAAATTCTTTATCACTATCATTAGCTGTCATAGTTGGTGCACAAATATCTGCTCTAATATGAAGTATATAAATTTCGGCACGATTTTTTTCCGTGTTTGGATTTTCAATTTAAATTGTTTTTTGTCACTGAAATTAAGTTGTCCAAATCATAATTAATAATTCACGAAAAATATCTTGCTGCGATTATTTTCAGCAAGTAAATTTGCAGTATTCTTCTAACATGCTGAGCGCCGTAAACTATGCCGTGTAAACTATGTATTATTAATAAAAATATTTGAGTTTTTAGACTTTTAGTATATGTTGTATACAGCTAATTCAAAAAACGTTGTCGTTCGAAAATCTCAAACCTTAAACTCTGAGTGCGCAAAGAGTGATGGGTAACTTCTTTTCAGGGCTTCTGATTCGGCAACTAATCATAGTACACTGGTAGTTGTACATCTTATTAATTAAAGTGCTTATCTGTCTTGCCATAGTTACAATGCGAAATTGTTTTAGGCCTTAAGTAAGGAGTTACCCATCACACCTTGCGCGCTTTACTTAGAGTAAGGTTTGAGATTTTTGAATGACAACCTTTTTGAAACAGCTGTAAATAGGGGAGTGGGATTCATTCATCAGCAGAGATATAAACTTATATTAAAGATGAAAATACTATATTCTAAAATGTTTTTTTAAAACCTTCAAATTTAGCATAGCAAATTGAGGATGCCTTAGCCTCGATGAATTATTTTAATACTTCCGAATTATGAAATACGAAACATTGCTGCCCGCGTTCGTAAAATTACTTGTGGATGGTGAATTATGAAATGGATCGAACTCGCGCTTTATTGCGGTGTCTGTCAGTCCTACTGTTTTTGTCGAAACACAAGAACCAAAAATACGACGGATCCCAGCATGAATACTTAGACAAAATGTGAAATTTCGCTGGCTAATTAAAACAACCCAATATAGGTTTGTTACGGAAACCTGGCTGGAGTTGTTTGAAGTAGGCGAAATAGCGAGACTCATTAAAATCGGAAATAAGATGACAGGGGACGGAAACATGACTGTGTAAGTTTGCTTGCTGTTTTTTTTAAAGACTTCTAAAGATTGTCTGTTTCGAAAGTCATACAACATTAACTGCAACTTTGTAGAGAATTAAAATTGAAGAGCAAATCTTTCTTTAAAGGATCTTAATATTTCCTTGTACTGAAGAGAGTGTTTTAAATAGTGTGATACAATGTGAATGTCAATGCTTCGTCCGACCAGAATTCACTAAAGATTGCTGTTCTCAGACTCAGTGATACTAATTGATGGATTTACGATTAAACTTCATCAAATTAAGCCGGCCAGAGCCTTTTTTAACTACATAACTGGGGCAATTGCCCTTCCAGAAATCAGTTGTGCCCCCCCCACACTGCCCCAGTCACATTGATTCTACCCCCAGAAAATTTAATATGTGCCAAACTTGTAGAAACTGAATGTATTAAATGGCTCACAGAACATTACGTAACTCATAGGCTACTCTACCAGTGTTCTGTACTTACTACACTCGACATGATCTTTTTGACGATGGTTTCAATTATTTTCTTCGGCGGTTTCACGAATGATGGCAATTTCCGGCAAAATCAGGACTCTCGCTTTTAAGGATTTTCATTTATAACAGAAATTTTGCATAGTTTTAGCGCTTTTCAGGAAATTGCAAATTTTTAGGAATTCTCTAAATAATTTAGACAATTGAAAAGACTCCGAGATTTACTGATCATTTAGACTGTATGATTTATGTATTTGTTATATAGCCTCAACCAAAGGTCTAAGCAGCCCGGAAAATGGCGCTTTTGGGACCCCCAAATTTAAATTTTTTTCTGAGTTAACATCCGGACTACCCGACCAAAATATATAGTCATGCACATTTGCCTGATTTTTTTATGGTTCAAGTTACGGTAAATTAAAAAGTTAATTAGTTAATATTATAAAACAATCTCATTTCATTCAAACCATTTTTGACGGCCCGCATTTTACCCATTTGAAAGAATTCTTTTTTTGCCTCCCCTTGTGCTGGACAATGTTGGAAGAGTTTGTTCAATGAACATGCACGTGTATAATCGCCAAATGTGCCATTGATCACCTGGATAATCATTAGATGTTGGGCAATGTTGGATAAAAATTTCAAACAAATTCAAACTTGATCCAACATACCCAACATACACTAGAAAACAATTTAAATTTCCATTAATGGGTTTTCATGAATGGTTCTTAGAAATTTACCATGTATATTATCAATGTGAAAACTCAACTCTTATACCATTCTTGATTTGACAGTATATAGTCCCATATGGTAAATTGGTAAAAACTATGAAGTTTAATATTTACTATTAATTGTATCTTCCTATGTACTGGAAAAAATAAAGTACCATCAGTGGTAAATATTAAACCTAATGAGCTAATTTACCATATGGGAAACTATAATAACCAATAATGGTACGAGTTCAGTTTCTACATTCAAAAACTTCAATGGTTCAATTTTTCCCTGTGATAATATCCAAACGAGGCTAACATGTTGCATCCGATAATGTTGGATGATTTTTGACCAACGTGTTGGCCACGTGTGAACGCAGAGCCTTTAAAAGAAACTGAGCCCGGATCAAACAAGCATTAGAGGTGCATGCACGAGAGTTGGTCGCGCGACCTTTGTTAGCTGTTCCTAATGCACTCCCAAAAGTACCATATGTAATTTAGCCTACTAGTTTAAGTTAAAACCATTGGTTAAAACATAGTTGAAACACAACAATCAAACCTGTATTGTTTTAATACAGAAATCTCGAACAGGGACGTCGCGAAGTCATCGACAACTTTTTGACCAACTTTTGCTATATCTTTTTGACGAACTCCTAAAAATATTTTCCCAATCTTTTCCATTGGGGGGGGGGGGGAGGCATACAAAATTTTCCGGACCAACATTAGCAAAGTTTAACAAAATACTTGAATTATTGGGGGGTGTTACACCCCCACGCCCCCCGGTAGCGACGTCCCTGATCTCGAAATGTCCTCCGCAACAATGCGCGACTGCAAACTCTAATATCAACTCTCATCCTTGTTTGATCACGGGACTTAACTTCACTGCAGTCGTTAAGTTTCAAAATCGGTAGAGACTTAATATCATGTCCACCATTGTCTAACTGAAAAATTCATTACATTGACTGCATATACACACTACCCATCCATCTATTTCTATCTATATTTAGTTCTACATGCAATTATGTAGCATCAATCAATGCAACAATTTACACTTCGAACACTGACAAAGAAAAAATCAAATATTAGCACTTAAGTGCAAGCCAGCAATTGTATTCTAAAACAACAGAAAGTTATCTTAACTATGAAGTAAAGTTTTTATGTATTGAAATGACATATTTTGATAAATGAACAAAACTGTTGTTAAGCGACAGATGTTTGCCGCGGAATTCCAAACATCATAGGACAAGCTGCGTGCGGTCGCTAGGGACATTGCTATCAATCCGATACTTTATGACCGAACTTTGGTACATAGTGTACAATATTACTTACAACATTTGACTGCTGTTTTAAGACTTTACTTTGTGTAAATTTGATAACAGTATGACTTTCTTAAGCCTTAAGGGGGAATAGCGAAATGTAATATATAATTTCTCCAACTGGGAACGCTGTGTGTTGAATATTAAAGCCAAACAAGATTAACGTATTCAATAAGAGCCGTGTAGCAGGACACAGAATTTGTCGCTGGATACAACCGCTTTGATCTTTAAGAAACCTTTCGTATTTATGAAAAATATATTCGTTTCATGTGTTCAAACATTTTAGTGCAAAAGTTAGTGGTGTTTTACCAGTAACAAGAACGGAACGATTTTATTTAGTATTAACCAACCTAATTAAGTATGCACAAATCGGTTTGTGCATACTTAATACACACATAAGTGTGCACCAAGCTCAATGTTATATAGAAGTAAACTGGGACAATAACCGATTTATTCAGGACAAATGTAATATGACAAGGGTTATATCTTCTTTTATAACCCGGTGTTCAAGTTATTACAATCTTACAGTGGGTTGGCGCATGGAACAGCGGGCGATCTCGAGCGCTAATTACTACTGTAAAAAACATGCGAACTCACAAAAGGAGTCATCATAATCCCTTGGCGTTTTTGTTTCGCTTACGATTGCCACTAAATTAAGAGCGTTGCCTGACAAAAGCTCAGACGGATTTTAATATAAAGAATGACAAATTCAATAAGATAAAACGCGGAAGAACGTTAGTAAAATTAGAAGCGATTAATGCTAATAACGAACACAATATCGTGGGATAAAATTAATTTCGAGCGTCAATGCAAATTGCGAAAAGAGTTGCTGTGTCATGGTCTTAATCGATATTTAATTTTTTGTGTTTTTGAGAAACACTTGGCTACGTGACAATGACTATGTTTTTATACTACCTCCTGAAATACATCAAGCATTACCAATCTTCGGTTAGGCAAATTGTCCAATAATATATGTGCTTATTTGATCACGTGCTGGCGTTTTACACCTCAATCCCCCCATGTTTAAAAGCTATTCCATTTTATACAAAGAATATTAATCAGGCCAAGCCAAGGGGTGTGTGTGAGGGGGGGAGGGGGTACCAGAATACCGAGATACTCGATGGTACTCTTTTATTTTTGTTATAGATTTATTAAAAAGACCAATTTAGCAGTCAAGGACTGAATTACATCGGTTTACAAGATTAAAAGGATAAAATACAAAATACAATCAGATTAAGAATTATTATAGTAATAATTACATGGTTAATTATATTAAGTTTTACTAATGTTAAAAGCTTTACTTCCAGCAATTATGAAACTGTTTGCATATCTATTCGTTCTATACCTAGGTATTGATAGTTTGTTATTACCACCCCAAAGGGAATATTCTGTATCCCGATTGGAAGGGACAATGGAATGTAACTTGTGTGCTTCGTCAGTACGCATTCGTTCAATGTAGTCAGTCTCATAGCTTGGAAAAGCCGGCTTTGAAAGATCACGTGTGAAAATCTTTCATGCTCGCGCGTGCATTTACGAATCTACTTTGTTTATTATACAAGGTTGGCAAGATTTTTAACTGAACGTTTATTACTAATAAAGTATGAACATTTTGCAAATTACAAGCAAAAACAATACAAAATCTACATCATTTGAAACACTGGTAATTTAACTATATGCTCCCAAAGTTCCAACTTCAAAAGTTAATTCTAAAGATGTTAAAAAAGCGAATTCCTTTCGGTTTTTTGACAAAATTTTGTCAAAACAATGCTGGGGTCACCTACCCTGTGGTGATCTCATATTTTTTTAAACTTGAAGAACTGAAGAAGCGCTGATTGGCTTTTGTGCATGCACGACGCCACGACGTTTCGATTCGGATACTCTAGGAAATTAAAAGACAATAAAACGGCAGCCATCTTGGTATTAAATTAAAAATTAAAGGAAGTGAATTATTTTGTTAAAATACCAACAATATATATGCAAGCCGCCGTGACGTATATAACCCAGTGTTTATGCCGAAAACAACTAAAAGTATACAGTCTACTACGAAATTTCACCTGAATAAACGCATTAATAAAACGTTTCCCGTGCTGTTAACTAAAAAACATTTTTTTTGCAAATTTTAAGCCAGGTTTCAAGATACATATTCATGTTGACGGTTGACCGCGCTCTTCGCATGCGTGAAAAGATTGGGACTGGCCTTGAAGTTTGGCTTCAAATTTCCGGTTGGAGGTAACGTTCCAGATATATTTATCTCACTGGTACTGAACCCGCAATCACTGATCTCAAAATAGGATTCGATAGAGCATCCGCTATGCATAAAAGAGGCCAATATTTAACAATTATTCGCCGAAGGCGAAGTGATTACCGGTGAATATTCACCGAGACGAAGTCGAGGTGAATATTCACCGTAATCACTGAGCCTGAGGCGAATAATTGTTTTAGTATAAATTTTTAATGAATGAAACAAAATCTCCGAGTATCAGTTCAATTAAATTTCAGAAATAAAACTGTTTTCGGGCTGTTCACGGTTTATACTGTCACTGATAGTGTTGCAGTGTTTCTTGTACGCACACGCTTTCAAAATGGCTTCTTGTGTGACTTTAATGTTTTATTACAAAGTTGTTTTTCTCAACTTCTGCTGAGAATATAAACACAATAACGGAACAACTCTTTCGAATTAAAAATAGTTTCTGTTTAGCATTAGTTTTTTCAGGAAATTGCTGAGAAATTTGGTAAAATGAAATGTAAAACTATATCGTTCGAAATAAAGTTTTAATATTACTTTTCAAGTTTCGAAAACTCAATACAGCGGCAGGACACCATACAACACAATGAAAACATGATATAGCAAAAGAAATAGTATCGTACAAATTGGAAAATCTATAGGACACAAAATAAAATGGATTTTAAAGAATATCACGGCAAGGTTTTTCCCAACAGTACAGCTAGTCGGGATGGTTTTTGCTATTTGTTTGAAGTGAATGTTTCGGAGTTTTAAATAAGTTTTAAATTGTCCGTGAATATGTTTGACACGGTAAAATGATAAAGGAATCCTACCTTTCAAGTTAAATACAACATTTTGTGCTTCTTTCGTTTTCTGGGGACGATTGTTTTCAATATTTTGTCGATTTTGAAACCAAATTTGCCCAATCATTCTTTTTGAAGTCCATGAAAAGCATTATTTAGTAGTATTTACTACCCAGGTGGTAAATAATGCCTCAGATTTACTAGTCAACTAGCCAATCAGAACGCGCGAAAGCTTATTTGATATGCAAAATTTATACTAAAGCGGTATATTCAGTGTGAGCACTACCAGAATCCACTGTGGAATTGCTGACATATTAGTAAAGGTTTTTCTAACAGTTTTTCGTTATGTAGAATACTTTATACCCATCAACCTATTTTAACAATAAAATACCATAATACCAAAAGTGAAATGGTCTAAATACTGATATACTTGAAACACCTGGCCGGGCCTGACTGAACGTGCCATTTAATGATTTATACAGAGTTCTACGCTTTTTTTTATCATTATTAAGGTCTTTATTGTCTAGAGTCACAACAGGGGCCGGTTGTATAAAACTCTTAATCACTTTTTTAATCACTATTTTGTAGTTAAATAGTGATTAACTCTCAAATACGCGCTTCTTATTGGATGACGTTTCCACTAACTATAGTTAAGTTTAATCACTTTTTTATACAACCGGCCCCAGACGTGCAACTTTACAAATGTCAAATTCCATGTTGGATGACATTCACAAAGTTTTGCTTGTTTGCAATGCAAATTTCATCCAACATTGCGATAATCGCTTTGTCCTTTGAATCCCATGGGCGAGATTGCAATCACCTATTTAGTAATTTCAAAACATTTGACCCAATTTTGCGCCAAAGTTAACTGACACGTACAAGGTCAAACAGAATATAGCCAAACAAATTCAATCAAATATGTATCCCACAGTGACGAGTTTCAAAACTGAAGATTTTCAGCTAGTGACACTTTAAACATAGTCCTAAAAATGACGTGCTAACCATGGCATGGCTGATATCGAGTTTCAAATTACACAGAGTTTTTGACTATATTGAGTCTGAGGAACTATTAAACGCCATAGTAGTTAGGAAAGGTACAACACTATATACAACACTTCATTACAGTACTCGATGTAAATACGGACGAGAGTTTCAACAGCTCGCTCGCATTTGCCTGCCAACCAGGGCCTTTTTTAAGGATTTTCCCGTGGGGGAGGGGGGCATTTTTTGAGAAGGGACCTTTCTGTGAGATAATATATTAGAGGGGGATAGGAACGGCTGAAGGACACGTGTGTGGCCGACATACCACGCATGAATAGGGGGGTCTGGGGCATACTCCCCCGAAATTACTTGAAATTTGAAGCACGGAAATGCCATTTCCTGCATTCTGAGCATTCAAATTTGCTTCAAAATTTATGCTAAATAAACTTGTATTTGAAATAAAAGAAGAAAAAACGCACAAAGAGTTTAAAAAAATATTAACCGTAATTTGTCATTACTTATTAGAGGGGGATAGCAATGGCCGAAGGCCACTTGTGTGGGAGCATAATACCCAGAAAATTTTTGAAATTTGAAACTCGGAAATGCCATTTCCTGCATTCTGAGCATCCAAATTTGCTCTAAAATTTATGTTAACTATACTTGTATTTGAAATAAAAGAAGGAAAAAACGCACAAAAAATAAAATAATTATTAACAATAATATTTATCATTACTTAGTAGTGGAAAAACGTAACAACTTAAAAATCGATTTTGTTAAACAAGGACAAAGGATAAAGCCTAAAACTTACTTTCCGTTTATCTTCGCATACGAATAATTATATTGTTGATCCTCGCTGGCATGTCATTTAGATAAATATATATCGTACCAATCTCGTACCCAGAGTATGCCCGTTCGCAGGTTAGGTGCTGGGCATGACTCTGGAGAAACGGAATACCGGATATCCAATTTTGGATATCCGGTTAGTTGTGCGCATGCTCACGCTCAAACCGCAACACTGAATTCGCGCGGGCGTCATTAATTGCAATTATAAATAAAATCGTAGAATTCAGTCGAAAATTTGATACTTTTTACATTGAAATCAATTGAAAAAGATTCATTTTCTTGTGCTAAAAGTTACAGAGTAAATATATATGCGGTGTATATAAACCAATCATTTTTATGGATTTTATACGGTCAAGAAATGGTATCGAGAGACTTCGCAAGAAGGCCGACAGAGGTTTTATACAGGATCTAGATTATTACAAACTATTAGATGTTTTTATAATATTAAAATATGTAGAATGCTTTATGGGCAATTGTGGACCTGTTAGCCTATTTTGTTTATTACAATCACATAGTGATACTTTAATTGGTGCATTGTATTGATAATTAAAATAAGCATGAAAATACTTCCCTCTGTTAATACTCTAGGTCTCTAGCTATATCATTCCTTTGTCCTTTGATTTAACATTGTGCCAGTGCCGTAGCCAGAACGATAATTG